>CATIWR010354055.1:0-11241 GCA_949677035.1 Omphalea diandra
ACATGTCTTGTCTTTGGAGAAGTTTAGCTTGGGAAGTCCTTCCACTAACTTTCCTTTGGATAGGCTTTGAAGAAGATCCATGCTTGCATGCCCAAGCCTTCTATGCCACAACCAAGCTTCATTGCTCAAAGACATAAGACATTTAAAAGATTGGTTAGCCGAATTGTCTAAGTCAATTAAGTAGGTATTGTCTTTCCTTTCACCCTTGAGAATAACCTCATCATCCACTAAAGTGGTGACTTGGCGTTCTCTAGGATCAAAGGTGACCTTATTACCTTTGTCACATAATTGACTTACACTTAACAAATTATGTTGTAAGCCACTAACTAAAAGAACATTATCAATTAAAGAACATCCATTCTTACTAATGGTTCCAATGCCAATTACCTTACCTTTGGCATTGTTACCAAATGTAACATCTCCACCTTCTTTTTCTTTCAATGTCGTGAATAGCTTTCTATTTCCAGTCATGTGCTTGGACCATCCACTATCCACATGCCAATTGCTCGATTTGGTGGTTGCCACATTCTGTTACATAATAATAGTAAGTTACCTTTTCTTAGGTACCCAAGCATGCTTGGGTCCTTAGGGGTTAGAAGATAAAGGGACTTCTAATTTAAGGTGAGCCTTCCTAATATAGCAATGAATATTAATATGTCCAAATCTCATGCAATAATGGCATTAGAGTTTAGACTTACGAGTCTTTCTCCTTTGCACAAATTTAGTATGAGTAAGAGGCCTTCTCATACCATGGTCATATGAATGCAAGTATGAACATGTATGATAAGTAGAAAATTTTTTATAAGTATGACCATGCTTTTTGTTGTAAATGTAGGCATAGTTAGCTCTTTGAGTCTTGGCTCTAGAGCTTGGGAGAGTCTTCTTTTTGCCCTTAGGCTTAGGAGGCTTTGTGCTAGAAGCACTTTTCTTCCCAATTACCTCAATGTTAGATGTTTGAGGTTCTGAAGATCTAACAAATGTGGTATGAGATGATGAGGAGGCTCCATTGAAGCCTAAACCATGTTTAATTCGAGTTAGTATTTATGACACAATCAATGTGTCCAAGGCTTCTTTTCTTTTATGGAACATAGAGATTGAGCTTCTAAGCTTAATGACTTCTTCTTTAAGAATGTCATTCTCCTTTCTTAATGAAGCCATAGAAGAAGATGAAATGGACAGTTTTTCTACTGAATTTTTGAGTTCTTCATTAGAAGTCCTCAACTCATTTACAAGATCACTAAGAGGTTTGTATTCATCTTCCAATTTTGAACACCTTTTCTTATAAGTTTTAACTTGTGACTTATACTTGTCACACCTCATGGTTAGAGCCTCTAGAAGGTCTTTATCTATCTCATCAAATTCAAGATCAGAGTGAGAATGGGAAGAAGCACTTAACTCATTTGTAAAATCTTCTTGTGCCATGAAGCATATGTTGACAACCTCTCATTCTTCCTTTTTTTCACTTAAGCTTTCATCCTAAGTGGCTGAAAAACTCTTCTTCTTCTCCTTATCCCATCTCTTCTTCTTCTTTAATTTGGGACACTCATACTTGATGTGGCCTTACTTGCCATATTCATAACAAGTGACTTTGTTGGATTTCTCTCTTAGATTAGGAGTTGTCTTCATAAAGCCTTTTCTTTCTTTTATTCTCTTAATCAACTCCTTTGTCCTCCTAGAGAGCATTGCTAGCTCTTCTTCTTCCTTTTCATCACTTAAGGTGATCTCTACCTCCTTCTCTTTTGTTAAAGCTTTAAGAGCCATGGTTTTTCTCTCTTTCTTCAGTTTGTCTCCTTGGCCTCTTAGCTTCTTCATTTATTCATCTTTTTGTAAGGGCAACTCATGAGTTAAGAGTTTGCCTATTAACACATCAGTTAAAACCTTTCAAATCTCCGGATTTGACTCTTGTATACTGTAAAGTCTAGCACTAAATTTATCTAGAGGAAGAGTTTTAAGGATTTTTGTGTTTACCTCATAGATAATGAGAGCTTTTCCAAATTTCTTCATGTTGGTGACAATGGACAAAAGCCTATTTGTCATTTTTGTGATGCTCTCATTGTCCTTCATCATGAAGAGTTTTCATTCGGTGACATACATCTCCAAACAACTTGATTTGACTAGAGTTATGCCTTTATGATAGTTCTTTAGAGTCTTCCAAATGGCATGAGCTGTTTGACAATGTTGTACTCTTCCAATCTCTTCTCTAGAGAGTGAGCTTAGAAGAGTGACCATTGCTCTATTGTTCTTGCCATTTGATCTTCGGTGAGCTTCAACTCATTCTTCCCTTGGAATTTATTCTTTGTTACCATCCACAACTCTTGTGGGCAGCTTCATTCCTTGATGACCATATCCCAAAGGTCTACCACATCTATGTTAGGATAGATCTCCATCCTATACTTCCAATGAGTATAGTCTATTCCATCAAAGTAAGGTTAGAGTTCTGAGTGGATTCCCTCTTATGCCATGATCTTTATTCACCCAATGAAGGTTTGATTGTGAAGTTAGGCTCTGATGCCACTTGTTGGTCCTAAGCACCAAGAAGGGGGGCTGAATTGGTGTATAAGAATTAAAATTGGAAAGAGATAAGAGAAATGAGTTGGAAAGAAACATACAACTTATAGTGGTTCGGGTATAAACAACCCTACGCCCACTCTCTAATTCTTAGAAATTGGGTGTTCCACTATCTTTCAAAGGTGTTTTCAAGCTTACACCAAACTTTCACACTTGTGTTTTGAAGGCTCGCACAACAACCTATGCACTTGTGTTTTGAGGCTTACACAACAACCTTTACACTTGTGCTTTAACAGGCTCACACAACAACCTCTCTTAGTGTTTTGACAGGCTCACACTATAACCTATTACAATTAGTGTTTATGCTCACACCTAACAATGACTTAAAGAATAGACAAGAGTGAGTAGCAAAATTGTAAGAGTTTGGGTACAAAATTATCAATTCTCTTGCATTTACATCTGTTTGGTGAGGTATTTATAGCCTCTACCCACCAAAGAGACATTGTAATAAAACTGGTACAAAATCATCAAAGTGTGCTAGACAGATTTTCGTATCAAATGTTAGTTCTGATTCGCGGTTGTTGCTACTCATTTGCGGTCTCGAATTCCAAATTCCATAAGGAAAACCCCGTTTGTGTCTAACGACTAGTTCACGTGGCAACTTCTGATTAGTTCACCAGGAAAATATAATCGTTGCCTTGCACCTACTCTCAAAGGTAGCGGTCACGATTTATCTTGTACAAGACGCCACTTTAGACGTAAATTTCTTTGCCAAAAGTGTTCATCTTCTTCTTTTGAGTTCACTACCAATAAGTTTTTATCACAATTTTTGACTTTCAATGGTTACCTGGGACACTTGTCAAGCTGTGATTGTGGACTTTATTGCATCTTGAGTTACTTCAAAATTTGCAGTCGCGATTGAGGCAAGCTTTACACTACAAATTCATCTGTCACTTTCAGAGTTCTTTTTTTGGACGAGTCGCGGCCGAGAATGACTCCTCGATTTCGTGTGTCTGAGTTTCTAACAAGTCTTCTCATGGATCGCGATCGTGCATCTTAGATTGTGGTCGTGATTTATAAGTCACTTTACATTCTTTGAAGACTAAGATCTCTATCCAACTTCTAACTTAAAGACTAACCAAAAAAAATTGCAAAACAACACTAAATTGAAACATTAGAATTGATCAATCCCCTTTGTCAAGATCAAAAGAGGTCCAAGACTTAGGGTTAACTACCCTAGTCCAACATATCAATCTAAGGTTAGTTAGGCACAAATTCTAAGTAGATCACCAAACTGTTCAAAGTAGGCATGAAAAAGATTCTTTATATCTAAGTAGGCATGGAAATATCAAGGTGTCACTTTGAAGTATCAAGGAATGGAAATATTAGCAGATTGGCACTTTAGATCGACACTTTGCAAGGATGAGACACTTTGCATTGACACTTTGAATTGATATCACCTACTTAAATATGACTTTGAATATGAAATTTAGACCTTTTCTATGCATGAAACTTCACTTTGAGGGTTATTTAAAAGCCTTATTTGTTACATCTTTAATCATCAATAATATTAAGTTTTGGGCAAGTTTAGGCTTAACTTTCTTATGTTCTTAGTAGAATACAAAATCTAGATTTATCAAAGGAAGTGATCAACCTTTGTGGCATCTTCAAGGCTATGGTTTTAATGACTTAATTTTCTTAGGATTCTAATCTGAGCAATTATAACTAGGGGTGAGCAAAAATTGGACCGAACTGAAAAAAATGATTGAACCGAGCTAGTTCGGTTTGATCTTTTAATAAAATCGATTTGTTCGGTTATAATTTTAAAAAATTTTGGTTTTTGGTTTGGTTTTTAGATAGAAAACCAAAAAAACCAAATTAACTAAAGTAATAAATAAACCAAACCAATTTGAATCGAACCAGATTTAAAATACATGTAATTTAATTGAAACAAACCGAACCAAACTTTTATAAGATCGGTTCGGTTCGGTTTATAGACACATAAATTTTGGTTTAATCTATTGGGTTAATTTTTTTTTTTCAAAAATTTTGGTTCGGTTCAGTTATAAATATACAAAAATTCAGTTTATTAAAATTTGGTAAAAAATCAAATCGAAAACGACTGAACTGCCCGTTTGCTTACCCCTAACTACAACTTGTTTTCTAGCTTTCTTAGGCAAAGTTAACAATTCATAGAAAGAGTTCATAAAATAGATCACCTAGCGAGTTCTTTATCGTTTGGTATCATAGCTTAGTTCTAGAAATATGTTATGTATCCTTTGTTTATCTTTGTGTCATGTTTTTTCTGTTTTGTTTTTAATTTCTCTAATCTTTTATTCCTTCTAGTTCCATCTTCCATTTATCTATTTCTTTGTGTTTGTTTGTTCTATTCTTTTCCATTATGTATTAATCAAATTAAATGCCCCTAATTTCATATTTTTGGTGTTGTATTTTAATATACATATTTGTAGTTCACGATTCTTTATAATTATTAGGTTTCAAATTGTCATTATTGGAGTTTGCATCATTTGAACTCCAAAAAGTATTTGTTTGGTCTTATTATGCCAAAAAAAAAAAAAGAAAAGAAAATATTAAAAAAGAGATTGGAAAGAACTTCCAATTCACAAAGAAAAATATTACAAATTTGATTTCTTGAAATTGTAAGTTTCACATCCCTAATCAAACACAAGATTTTGAGAGAATAAATTCAATTTTCTTTTAGTGCAATTGAGTTTATACAAGTTATTTTGCGCCTGTTAATTAATTACATTCTAATGATTTCTTTTACATGTCTTTTGTTTTTTTTTTTTGGTCAAATTTTCATATTTTCTTGGCTCTATTAATCAATTTTTTTTTTTTTTGGTGTTTTCATTTACCTCAACTAAGTCTTTAAGATTTTGATATTTGAGATTGCCATTATCTGATGGTTACTCCTTAAGATTTATTGATTTTGATTCTTTTAATAACATAAAGGGGGCTAGCTTAAGTGGCTAAAAGCAAGAGTGGTAAGATTATTATTGGGAAATACTATCAACTAGCATGAAATACAAGTGATAATCATCTATTCGACTAAAACATGTCAGGTGGTGATAGGTTATAAACATGAGTAGTGAAGGTGAACCATAAGAGATTGACATGAAAAGGCTGTTAATGAACAATTTAAGAAGTTGCAACTTGATCATTTTGACTCATTCCTACTCCAAGAATAGCTCAATGATTGTGGGGAATTAAAGGAACGATTTAAGAAGTTGCAACTTGATCTAGAGCTATACCATGAAACATCCTAAAAAATACAAGCTTAATGATTGTGGGGAATTAAAAGTTAACAAGTAAGTTTTAGTTTGCTTTTCCATTAGCAAATATGAAAAGTTTTGTGTAATGTTGCATAAATGCATATGGGTCATATTTTGCTTTGTCGACCATGACAATTTGATAGGAAGGTCATATGTGATGGGTATAAAAATCATCTTTTATACTTAATAATCAATGTTTTATACTAACTTCTCTCAAACCATTGCTAGCTTATGAGGATCAATTAAGAATAACAAGAGAGTACACAATGAGAGACAAGCAAATTTGTGAGGAAGAGGAAAAGAAAGAAAGTGTGCAAATGAGAGAAAAAAGTGAAGATGAGGAAGAGAGAAAAATTGAAAAGAAAAGTATGCAAACAAGATAAAGAAGTGAGAAAAAAGAACTTGTTTGCAAAAAAATGTGAAGTCAAGAGTGCTTTGATTGTTGGGCAACAACTACTTATAATATTTTACAAGGATGTTTATCTTTCAACTAATGACCTTGACTCATCTTTACCTAGTGTTGTTGTGTCTTTATAGCAGGATTTTGAAGATTTATTTCTTAAGTAGACTCCTTATGGATCACTCATTTAAGAGGTATTGAGCATTAAATAGACTTCCTACTTAAATCTGCCATACCAAATGAACAGGCCTAGAGCTAATCTCGAGCAGACAAAGGAGATCCAAAGGCAAGTAGATGAGTTGGTGCAAAAAAGTTTTATAAGGGAAAGTCTTAGTCTATATTCGATTCTTGTCATCTTAATTCTAAAGAAAGATAGAACATGATGCATGTGTAGGGATTGTCGAGCCATCAATAAGATAATGATTAAATATAGACATCTTATTAGATGATATGCTTGATGAATTGCATGGCTCTCATTTATTTTCTAAAATTGATTTGAAAAGTGGCTATTATCAAATTCGCATGAAAGAGGAAGATGAGTGGAAATGGTTAGTAATGCCATTTTATTTAACTAATGCACCTAGTGCATTTATGAAATTAATGAATCATGTTTTATGTGCTTTCATAGGAAAATTTATGGAGTTTACTTTAATGACATTTTGGTTTATAGTAAGAATGTGGATGGACATGTGAAACACTTACATGATGTGTTTTGTGCTTTGAGAGAGCATCAATTGTATGATAATCTTAAGAATTGCATGTTTTACATGGAATCTATTTTGTTTCTTGGTTATTTTGTTAGTTTGCAAGATATTAAAGTGGATCAAAAGAAGGTAAAGGCCATAAGGAATTAGCCTACACCTAAAAATTATAAACGAGGTAAGAAGTTTTCATGGTTTCGTAAGTTTTTATCATAGGTTTGTTAAAGATTTTAGTTTTATTGTTGCACCTTTGAATGAACTTGTTAAAATGAATATTGTTTTTAAGTGGGATGATGTGCATGAAGAAGGTTTTAATTATTTGAAAGATAAGTTGACTAATGCACCTTTCTTGTGCTTTCCTAACTTTGATAAAGCTTTTAAGGTATAATCTAATGCATTTGAAATTAGAATATGAACCATTTTGATGTAAGACTCTAATTAATCATTTGTTTTAGTGTAAGAGGGCAGCATTGAATTATCCTACTTATAATAAGAAGCTTTACGCATTGGTGAGAATTCTTCAAACATGGCAACATTATTTGTGGCTGAGGGAATTAATCGTTCATTTTGCTTATGAGAGCTTGAAGTTCTTGAAATCCTAAGGTAAGCTCAATACAAGACATGCTAAATGGCTAGAGTTAATTGAAATGTTTTCTTATGTAATCAAGTATAAGCATGGGAAGGAAAACATTATGGTCAATACATTGTCAAAGAGGTATGCACTACTTACTTCTTTACAAACTAAATTACTTGGTTTTGAATTGCTTAAAGACTTATATGCTAACATCGATTTTGGCCAAGTATGGAATGCATGTGATAAGTGTGCATCTAGAGGCTTTTATAGACACAAAAAATTTTTTATTTAAGAAAGATAAATCTTATGTGCCTATTTGTTATATTCACTAGTTGCTTGTTAACGAGACTCATAAGGATGGTTTGATGGGATACTTTGGCATGCAAAAGACTTTAGATATATTGCATGAACATTTTTATTAGCTTAATATGAAGCATGATGTGCAATATATTTACAATAAGTGCATTACATATAGGCAAGCAAAGTCTAAAGTTAAAACACATGGTTTGTATACGTTTTTACCTCATGCCTAACTAACCTTCAATTGATATTTCCATGGATTTTGTTATAGGATTACCAAGGTCTCAAAGTGGCAAGAATAAAATATTTGTTATTGTTGATAATTTTAGTAAGATGGCTTATTTCATTGCATGTTCTAAAATCAATGATGTAACATATATTGTTGAATTGTTCTTTAAAAAGGTGGTTCATTTGCATGGCATGCCTAAGGCCATTATTATTGATAGAGACATTAAATCCTTGAGTCATTTTTGTCGCACTTTACACAGTAAGTTAGAAACTAAACTCTTGTTTTCCATTATTGCACATCCTCAAACAGATGGAAAAAATGATGTAGTTAATGGGACACTCACTACTTTATTGTGTACCATCATTCGAAAGAACTCAAAACATTGGAAGAAGTGTTTTCCACATATTGAGTTTGCATGTAATCGAGTTATTCATTCTCCTACTTCTTTTTCACCTTTTGAAGTTGTTTATGGCTTTAATCCTTTGACTCCTTTGGATATTTTACCTTTGTCTACTAATGAGCACTCTAATCTTGATGATAAGAAAAAGATAGATTTTGTAAAGGATTTACATGCCAAAGTTTGAGCTACCATTGAAATGAAGAATGAAAAATATGCTAAGTAAGCTAATAAGGGGCAATTAAAGGTTGTTTTTAATAAAGGTTTCCTACACAAGGGAAATCAAAATTGCAACCTAGAGTAGATGAACCCTTCTAAGTCTACAATCTCGATTTACCAAGTAGCGATGGTAATGTTAATGCTACTACTAATGTTACTAATTTATCTTTATTTGATGTAGGTGATTGGAGGATGAATCCTTTTGAGGAAGGGGAAATGATGGTGATCAAAATGCTAGCCAAAACTTTTTCAAGTATTTTAAATATTCATTGCAAGGGAATGAAGGTCTAATGACTAGAGTAAGAACTAAAAGGATGAAAGAGACTTTGCAAGGATTAATCATGGAGATGCAAGAAAAAGATGTTTTGATTGAAGATGTCTATGCATTACTAAGATTAATTACTTATCTTTGTGTTAAAGAAAATGAAGAAGGCTTATGAAGAATAAAGCCTAGAGCCAATTTCAAAGCAATTGGTTGCATTTGGAGTTGATTTGGATGAAATTGTTGTAAGGATCGAACATCAGGGATTAAATGAAAATTTGATTAGTGGCTGAGATAAAGCTATTGTCGCACTTGCCACAAAAGTTACAGCCTGCAATTTTTCCTTCTTATGTCTTCTATCGTGCTTGCAATAAAGACACGTTTGATTCCTGCACTATGTGTTAGCTTAAAACTTAGCCAAAGTTAGCCTTTTTGAGCTATTTGCTACCTAATTAATTAGATTTCGTATCTAGAATGAGTTTTATACTTAGATATGATTTTGAATAGAAAATTAAGACATTTTCTATGTAGAAAACTTCACTTTTTAGGGCTATTTAAAAGCCTTATTTGTGTATTATAAATTTCTAAATTTAATCATCAAGAATATTGAGTTTGGGCAAGTTTATGCTTTGTTTTCTTATTTTTTAGTAGAACACAAAATCTAGAGCTATCAAAAGAAATGATCACTCTTTGTGGCATCTTTAAGGTTAGAGTTTTAAGGACTTAGTTTCCTTGGGTCTAATTCAATCAACTACAACTTGTTTTCTAGCTTTTTTGGGCAAACTTAACAATTCATGTGTAAAGTTTCTAGGGGAGGTCACCTAGCGAGTATTTTATATGTGACTTTTGTCACAAGCATGACAAAAACTTTATCTCAATCACTAGTTAAATTTCCATTTGGTCATTGAAGTTTCATCCTTGCAGCAGTTTCGTCTAAATAAGCTGCAAATGCACCTAATTACTTGAAAATTGGCTCCAAAATTTTTTCTTCACTTGTTAAGCCTTGTCCATCATCTTTAACACAAACATAAGTAATTAATCTTAGTAATACATTGACATCTTTAATCAAAATTTCTTTCTCTTATATCTCTATGATTAATCCTTGCTCATTCTTACTCTAGTCATTGGACCTCCAATCCCTTTCAATGGATATTGAGAATACTTGAGAAAGCATGGACTAGTACCTTGATCTCCGTCATATAAGCCATAAGAAGATGAAGCAAGGAAATTAGGGGCGTAAAATGACCATTTTGTGCATGTTAACTTCTGTTTAGCTGAGAGCACTTTTGGTTTGTTGAATTTTAATGTTCGGTTGTCGAAAGTCCTCTTTCCTAGCCAAACACTATTTACTTGCACATTTGGGCTTGATGAACAAAAGTTCATGCATGGAAAAAATAGGCAATCGAAAATGCTTCCTATAGTCCTCTAAAATGCATATTTTAAACCATAATACTTATGGTAGCTTTGCTTCCAATCCTTCCCTTCTTCCTTAAAGGCACTCTAAACATCAATTCTAAACATCTAAAATACATGATTATCTTGTTATTTACATTTACATTAGTCACACTTTAGACAAACATTGAGCAAATATGGATAACAACATCAAGTTAATGCAATTATGCACTAAACCTTACATCAAAACAATGCAAAAGTGTGCCAAACCTTACAAAATGCCCTACATTAAACCATTCATCAATGAATGAAACTATAATATGCCTTATTGAAAAAGATGAGGGTACCATTAAAGCATATCCTCCTGGGTTTTTCACATGCATTCCTCAAAGTTATGGCAATTCCAGAAGACTAACATTTGAATCTCTGTAGCCTTTAATTTTCTAATTTAGGTATCAGTGATTCACACAGACTATTCTTCATACATCAAATCCAGAGCGAGTTCAAATTTTCATTTTATGGCTATAAAAGATCTGAAATAAAATTTCTCAAAATTGACACATGACAAAATAGCATCATATGCTCCAACAGACATAAAGATTAAAGCCCATAAAATGATAACATAAAAGGCCTGTTAGAATAAAACACAAGTAACTGATTCTAATTTCCTAATCCATTCATTTCTTTAAAATTATTTGGAGCTTAAGACACTTTCCCTATGTCTTCTAGTATTAATAAAATCAAATTTAAATAACCAATTGTCCATACTAATTATAGAACTACATCCATTTCGCTATTTCCATTGGTTAATATATATATATATATATATATATATATATATATATATATATATATATATATATATATATATATATAAAAAAAATATATATTTTTTGGTGTGATTTTTTTTTATATGTTTGTTTTGTTTTTTTTTTTATTATAATAAGAGTGATAAAAAAAAAAAAT
>CATIWR010354060.1:0-68506 GCA_949677035.1 Omphalea diandra
TATATATATATATATATATATTCTAATTAAAAATATTTTATAACTTAATTCCTTTAAAATTTTTAAAAATATTTAATTTTATATATTTTATCAATAAAATTTTTCTATGTTATATTTCAAAATTTTTTTATTCTATTAATCAAATTTATATACACATCTATAAAATGAAAAATAATTACTATTTAATTATAAAATATAAAAAGATAAATAGAATTTTAATTTTATATTTTTGAAAATATATGTATTTGCCCCTTAAAGGCTAAATCTTGAATTTATCACTAGTTGCTCATGTTCATTATTTACCAATTGAGCTTTAATTTATTGTTAGAACTTATTCATTTAATTTAATAAATGAATTCGAATAAGCTCTTATTGAATTTATTCACGAACTATCTAATTGAAAGTATATGTTCATTTGCAGCCCTATTTATCATATAAATAAATATTTTTTCTCCGGGGCTAATTTGCTACCATTTTTTTCCCGTAATTTCACATGTAAAAAATAAAATTAGATTCTAACAATTTAAATTCAAAGATTTTTAGACTTGTCATTGCACTAAGTAGGTCTTATAATTAAAATTTAAACAGTTTTCCTTTCCTTCCCATTAAGAAATTATTACGTAAAAAATAGATTCAAAATAAGCTTATTAAAAAAATAATTGCCTCAAAGATCTAAGGAGAGAATTGAAACATTGAAACTGTAAATGTTGGGAAACAGATAGGAATAGTGTATCCATAGACTATATATAGCTGGGGAAGCGAGATGCATTAATAAGGTTCATGAGTCAGAAAGAAATACACATGCAATGTAATGTAATTAACAAATAACACAAACAATGGCTCTTCTTCATGAGTGATTCTCTCAGCTTTTCTTGTTAGAATCAATTCCAACACATGGGTTTCCAAACAAACAATATCATCACTAAAAATACTAAAAAATAATCAAGGGCACTTTTAGGTTTAAAAAAAAAAAAATTATCTAATCTCTTTTCCTCAAGATGTATGCATGTTCAAAAGGTAAATGTGAAAATAGTCTCATACATACTTTTAGGTTGTTGCATCAAAAGTGAAACAAGTTTTTTTTCTTTGTGTAGATATCATATCTTAGTGTTGTTAGATGAATTGAATAGGCATATCTTTCATTTTCTTTCCTTTTTTTCCGCTTGATTCTTGCTGAGAGAGGTCATCTTTTTAGGGAGGCCTTTTTTTCCCATCAATTTTATTTTATCTTAATTTTTCTGATGGTTATAATTAATAAATTTACAAGTCATTTTCAAGATAAGGTTAAAGGCTTAAGGCTATAAGATTGACATGTTATATATGTTTGGTTTAGGTCATTTTCTATAGCAACCCATTCTCTTTTGGCATTTAGAAGTGATGGGATTTGAACATATGTATACGTATACCCTCCTTAAATTGCTCTAGAATATTAAACACGCAAGCTAGAATATGCCATGTGGAGCTTTTCCCTTGATTCAAAATCTTTTCTTCTTTCGTTTAGGAATTATAAGTGGAGGGTTTTGAGGAAAGAGCTCTCAGATCCAAAGCTTATAGTTTTTATCCTGGTTCTAAAATTCTCCATTTCATTTTCAATCAATTAAATGGCGATCTCACCCTCGATCTTCTTTCTCTTTTTCTTTTATATTACTTTGAGTAATTATCGATTATTTTTTAATTTTTAATTGGTAATATATTATTTTTTTTATTTTCTCAAATAAATTTAGTTTTAATTGAATTTAAAGTTTATAATTTAGATATGGTTAGTTTGTGTTCTTTTAGATATAGATATATTTGTATTAATATATTATTATCATTATTATTATTATAATTATTATTGGATCATTTTTATGAATATATATTTTTCTTTAGGAAAATTTTTTATTCATACTTTCTAAAATTATAGAGATATTATTTCAAATAGTAGATTTTAACTTTTTTTGGATATTCTAGTCATCGTGTTTATTAAAAATATTAAAATCAAATTATGATTGATAATAATCACTGAATAATATATTTATTTGGAGACAATTTGCATTATTTTATCAATTCGACTGGAAAAAAATTTATTATTCAAAAAAGCTATAAATTTGTATATTTTTTAATTTAGTAATCTATATATACCTTTTATTTATAAATGAAATATTTATTTTATTTCTTAAAAAAATAAATGGTGATCACCCAATTTTGACTAATCGAATTATATATTCATTTTGATTAAAAATACAATAAATATCTAGGGTAGCTAGGCATAAGCTACTAGAAACATGGAATTACGTCTAAGCCTCCACCACATACATCAACCAAACAGAAAATGTAAGATAGCCCTTAAATGCAACTAAAACACCAAGTAAGAAAGAACAAAACAAAGAAAAAAAAATGAATGAAGAATTTTTATGATATTTTGAGTTATATAATTGATTTAATGTTGGCTCAACAACCCTCATGCATGGACCATGGTCCAAGCTCTAACTAGCTATCTAGTTAAGATAGACATCCCTTGTTTCCATTTGTTTTACATTAAAATTTATTTTATATTTTTAAAAACTGAAGAATTAAAACTTCCAAAATTGAATTGGCTCAGTTTTGCGCATTTTTAAAAATATTTCAAATTTTTTTATGTACATTATATCATTTTAATCAATTACATCAATAATATATATCATATTTACATCTATATATAATATAGGTTTTATGTATTTAAAATTATACTAACATCATTTATTTGGATAAATTATATTTTAATTATTTAAAATTAAAATAATCAATTCAATTCAAGTTAATTTATTTAAATTTTTTATTATAAAAGCCAAATTAAATCAATTAAAATCTATCACATTAATCTATACAAATAAATTAAATCGATTAATTCAATTTAATTTCAGTTAAATGTTTGCCCTCAACTATATATATATATATATTACTGTCTCATATTTCTTAATTCTTATCAAAACAAAGAAAATTAATGCTTATATAAAAAGGGCAATTGATAGTTTCATTTCTCCTACATAGACATATATGATAGATTGAGTTCCCAATTGTAGAAATTATTTTAACAACTTTTACTCTGAAAAAAGCAATATATGCGTCATAATAATTGGATTTGACTAGTAAATAAGCAATTTGATTATCTTCCGAGTGAAGGAACCCAAAAAAAAAAAAAAAAAAAAAAAAAAAGAAGAAGGGAACAAAGAAAAGAATCAAGCATTGCACAATATTGGTTTTGTTTTGTCACTGAAATGTCATTGATACTCATGGGATGGAGAGAATCTGCTTGTGCTATGTACACTGTAACAAGGAAAAGACTGAAACTTTAACTTTTATCTTACACCAAGGCGCGGAGAAACTTCAAATAAATGACAAGATTCATGAGATATGAATTAGGGGAAGTGGGCTATATATAAAAGCTTTTAAAGATAGAGATGTTTCTTTTATATTTCATATATATATTTTCTTCCTCTCTTATTCATTTATTTTTCTTTTTTTTTTTTTTTAAAAAAAAAGTCTTGGAAGGTAGCAACACATGATGATGTGAGAAGGCATGGGTGGTGTGTTGGGTCAAATTGCACATCTCTCCTTACACATCTCAACCAACATTATTAACTAAGAAGGCTATCAAAGAAAGTCTTCTCTCGTGTGTACAACTTCCCACCACCTCAAACATAAGTTGTCAGTGTTTCTTTCCTTTGCCTCCACGTTGTTTTGTTGCTTCTCTTGACCCTTATGCTCTTTCTCCATTATTCATATAATGTTTCTTTCTTCTCCTCTCATATACCTGTCCATCAAACTTATTATTTTGGCACATATCCCCATTTCAAATCTCTCTTCCACACAGCTATCATACTCTTCTCTTCACCTAACCTTAGTAAAAGAATCAAGCAAAGAAAAAAAAAAAGAAAAGAAAAGAAAAGAAAGAAAAGAGAAGGGTAAGATATGACAAGATTGATTTTTTTTTTTTTTTTTTTATGATTATCATAGCAAGCCTTTTATGAATCTTCTCGTTCATTGGTGGTACTAATTAAATGGGTTCTCATGTTTCAACTTTCTTGGCTTTACAAAGCAAGTTTTCTCCAACTCCAACCTCACTTCACATGCATTATGCGCCTCCTAGTGTCTCATCCTTCGAACAATTGAATCTCTAATCAATCTCTCTCTTTCTCTCTCCAACTTTCCTAGACTTTTTGTAATGTACTAATAATGTATAAATTCACCTTCTTTATTTTTTTACCCATAGGCGTATGTATATCAGATAAAATGCAAGAATATGTATCTACCATATATGCAGAAAATAGATAATGCTAACAAAAAATTCTTTTTACAACAATTTGAGTGAAGTTGTGAATTATAATATAAGCTCATATTCTTTGTCTAATTAAAAAAAAAAAACCATTTCTATTCAGGTAAAAAAATTTTGGCAAAATAGTAAACTTGTGCATCTCTTGGAATTTGACAAATAAAAACTAAATATGTCAATTTCTTTTAATTTTTTTAATTGGTCGGCTTGTTCTATTATTATTATTAATTATGATAACACATACAATGTAAATATTAACATTAAATATTTCATTAATTTATAGATTTTTATTATTATTGAAAACACTATTATCTCACTTTTAATATAGATTTAAATATGAAAATTTTATTTTTATTTCATCTATATAGACTGATGTTCAAAGTTCCTTGTATATGGATTGAGGAATATAATTGCTAAAAGAAATTCAATGGTTCAAACTGAAAAGGAATTTGTTATCATTTAAAGTTTAGAGAAATTCTCTTTCTCAAATTAAAAAAAAAAAAAGAAACTTTAAAACTCTAGTAAGTTCTCATATCTCCTCTCTTTAAAATAGAACTAATTAAAATATGTGAGAAAATAAACAATATATAGGTATTTGCAATTACGTTATGCACAAATTAATCTAAAATATGAAAGCATAATGTAAAGAATTACATATTTGAAATTTATTATTATTATTGTTACCTTTACTTGATAATGATTAAATTGACCTATCTTTTGCAGGTAATATTTATCCTTGCTATGATAATAAAATTATAATTGCTTTTATCTAGTCTTTTATTTATAGAGCAATTAATTAAGTTATATAAAAGAATTCAAATCAGATAAGAGCATGGATAATTTGTATCAAACCCGCATGCAATCTTAATAATTTTGTCAAATATTGTTTTAAAAACTAAATAAAGAAAACTCTAATTTCCAAGAAGACCCTTAAATAAACCGTACTTAAGAACTTTATTTACAAAGAATTAAAAATTGTTTAATATAAACTTAAAATTAATTATGTCAAATTTAAGTTTGGATTAAACTAAGTTTAAATTTACTAAACTTTCACTTGATATATTCATAAAAGTTCTTTTAAGAGCAAAAGAAGAGAATTTTCTCACCATGAAATTGAATTGTATTAATGAAATAATGAGATACTCAATTTTGATTGCCTTTATATAGACATTTCAGGACTTGAATTAGCTAAATTCTAATAAGATAAGAAAAAGAATAAACTAAAAATATTTCTAAGTAGTCATTTGGTCCTTGTGCCAAAACTTCTTTAGATGCTCCATTCATATGTGTACTTTGATTCTCCATTCCAAGTTTGATTTCAAACTTCACGAACACTCCTAATGCTTCCTTAAACTTCTTCATGTGTGCTCTTATCATTGGTCCTTCATATTTTAGTGGTTCATCATGCTTGGTCCTTTCTCAGTTTGGATCATTCACTTATTCCTTGTGAAAATTCATCCTTAAATCTTGACCTACATCAAGATAAAGAGAAAGATAAGAAATAACAAAAATAACTCTAAACCATACTTACTTTGTAATTTCTCTTGAATGTAATCCATCCTTATAGTCACTAAGAAATGAACATCTCTTCTCATATGTAACTTAGAATACTTTTGCATTAGACACTTCATGTATACCCAACTCTTTTCTCTAGAGTCAAATAGAAGTCGCACATATTCCTTTAAGTTCTTAGAAAGAAATTTCTTCCATTTAGTTTGAATAAATTATAAAAGGAAATAAAAATACTAGACAAAAGAAAAGTTAAGTTTGTTAGAACTAAAATAAGCTTTTTTGTGCAAAGGTACTTCATTAGCTTTTGAAAAAAAATATGCTCTCCTCACATCACTCTCTTTTGCATAAAAAAATCACTTGTTTCTTTTCTCCCTTAATCTTTCCTTTTGCATGTGCCTCTCCTCTTTTTTACACATCTGTTGGCTCTTTTTTTTTTCTCCCACTCTTTACTTACACCCTTCATTGGTTTTCTTACAGTTTACATTTTGCTATGCAATTTTTTTTCCTCACATGTGCACATTACTTTCTCATTACTTTTTTATCTTCATAAACTTATTTAGGTGATAAAAGTGAAAGTATAATGTGTATTCCATTCATGTCAAAGGAATATTTGTTTATAAACCCATCATGCTTGACTCTCCTATCGTATTGCCATAATCACCCTTAACAATGTGTCTAGCTTGCATAAGCACAACATCAAAAATATTTCATCAACATACTTCTCTATAGAAAAAGCAACAATCACTTGTTTAGTAATTCTCACCTCTCCAAAAGTCATTTAACCATTGTAAATTGTATGACTTAAGATGTTTTAAAGTAGGGAAGTTAAGCTTTTCAACCAAAAAGGTACTAGCAATGTTAGTACAAATTCCTCCATCAATAAGGAAATAATATACCTTGCCTTTAATTTGGCACCTTGTATGGAAGATGTTTTCACATTGCTCTTCTTCTTTTCTTTCTTTTGATTGTGTGCTCAATGTTCGCCTTGCAGCTTGAAAATATTTGTAATCAATCTCCTTGAGTTCATCCTCTTCATTGCTTGCATTTACAAGTGGGGCATCTCAATTTTTTTTAACTTCATCTTCACTATTAAACTCATCATTCATAAGGATCAAAGCCTTCTTATTTGGATAATTTTATCATATGTATCCTTATTCCTTGCACTTGAATTCAATGGTGCTTGTTTCATGCTTAGGTGTTTCAGCTTACTTTGAATTCACTCATTCCTTGCCTCCGTTGTTGTAGTAGATTTTGAGCTCTCATCGCCTCCTCTTTAATTTTATCTCTAATTTGATGCTGTTGTAGATGAGCTAGGCTTAAAAGTTATCCCCTACAGTTGCCTTTCCATTTTAAGTGCCATATGGTATATGTCTTTAAGCTCCACATAAAGCTGCAACTCTAAAATGTTAATAATCTCCTTATTTAAGCCACTCAAAAAATGAGCCACAG
This sequence comes from Omphalea diandra, assembly GCA_949677035.1. NCBI lineage: Eukaryota > Viridiplantae > Streptophyta > Magnoliopsida > Malpighiales > Euphorbiaceae > Omphalea > Omphalea diandra. The sequence continues at coordinate 7,253 of CATIWR010354060.1, forward strand.
TTTGTTCATGATCTTCTTCAATGTTATCTGAAACCAAATTCACCTTCATCTCTTGATTATACTCATTAACACACTTTGAACCTTGTATAAGCCTTTGGAGTTGATTATGGAATTATCTACAATAATGGTTTGGAATGAACCTTTTTTGTATGATGCTCTTCATCTTTTGCCATGAGAGATAGGTTCTTCTCCATAATGCCTTCTTGAAAATACTAGTTGGTCCTACCATACTAATGCATAGTCCACAAATTCAATAATAGTAAGCTTTACTTTCTTCTCCTTAGAGTAATTATGGCAATCAAACATGAAGTCCACCTTTTGTTCCCATGCTAGATGTGCTTTGGGATCACTTACCATGGAAAACAAGTGTCTTTATCTTTATGCTTATAAGGTTGTTATATTACCTTCTATGCCCTTGAGTGTTCTCATTAATGGATTCATCATCTTCATTGTGCCATATTCCTCTCTGGACTTGTTTGTGTACAATTTGATTGGTATTGTTGGTGTTTTTAGTGGAAGTTGTGACTTGACTTGATTCTATCCTCTCCATCCTTTCTTGCATTTCTCAATGGCTATTTAGTAATTGAGACATCTTATCTTGCATAACATCTTATCTTGTATAGCCTTTAAGAAGTACTTTCACTTGGCATCTTGCACAATTACCTTCAAATCTACTATGATAGAAATAAAGTAAAAAAAAAAATGCCTCATAAGTAGCACTACCTAATGTGTTTACACTTAAAGGATGTCACTTAACACTAGTGTTTCACTCAATTAGGCTTTTACCCTCTAATGAGCTCATCAATCTTGCCTTTTGCCTCTTAAATTATTTCCTTATAGTTCTTATAGAACTAAAGTTAGTAATTATCAAATTAGGCTTAATCACGATATAAACAAAGCAAAACTAAACTTAATTTGACTATAGGAATCAACGAAAATTAAACAAAAAAAAAAACCAAGAAAAAGTGGAAAGATATTTAGATTCCCTCAAATGGAATTCTAAAGAAAAATTGGAATTGAAACTTCATAAGAAACTTATTTTGAAATCAAAGAAAATGAACTCCAACAAAACAGAAACTAGAAAAATTGGAAAAGGTATTTAGATTCCCCCGAATAGAATTCTAAAAAAAATTTGGAATTGAAATTTTTATAAAAAAAACTTATTTTGAACCCAAAATAATGAATTTGAGTGATGTTAGGATTTGAATTCAATCTCAGTGAATCAACTTCAAACAATTCTTTTGATCTGAAACAACTTTGCAAACTACCAATTCTCAATTTCACTTTTTCTTTGCTTTTCCTATTACTTTTTCTTTGTTGTTGACTCTTTTTTATATAATTGATGCTAACACATGGCCTTAACTAAGGTATAATTAGAATTAGAATGAATTGCATTGCATAGGAAATAAATAAAGTTAGTAAGAATAAGAATACAGGAAATAAATTGAAGGATGAACAAAGACAAAATGAATCTTAATGGAAAAACAAGTCTCAAACGTAAACAATAATGAAAAAAAAGGATTTGTACTTGATTGATGAAGCTGAAGCTCTAATACCAAATGATACGAACGTAGATAACTTGTACCAAACTTGTATGTAATCTTAATACTTTTACTAAGGATCATTTTGAAAACTAAGTAAAGAAAACTCTAATTCATAGCAAGACCTTTAAATAACCCGCACTTAAGAATCTAAGTTACAAAGAATTAAAGGTTGTTTAATATAATATAAATTAATACTAACTATGTCAATTTTAGGTCTAGATTAAATTAAGTTTAAACGTATCAAGTCTTCACTTGATAAATTTACAAAAGTTCTTCTAAGACAAGAAAAAAAAGAAAGAAAGAATTTGTCACCAAGAAATCGAAATGTATTAATAGAATAATGAGATGCACGATTTTGATTGCCTTTATATAGGCATTATAGTACTTGAATTAACTAAATCCAAATAGGAAAAGGAAAAGAATAATCCTCTTAGAATACTAACTAATGTTCCTAATCAAAGAAAACAACTAAAAGAAAATCCTAAGCTAATTAGGAACTAGTATTCGACCAATTAGAAACAAGGAAGAAAATATATGAAAACTAATGGCATCAAAGCAAATTTTGGCCAAAACTTTGACTAATCTTCTCGTGTTTGGCCAATCTTCAAGACTCTTTTAAGGTTCCTTAGATGCCACTTGCATGCTTGGAAGATTTTTAGATTGGAATCTTGTAGAATCTAATGAAACCTTCTAGATCATTTTTAGTGAAAATTGTTCCACTTGAATAGTTTGACATAAATTCTTCTTCTTAAGGGTCGCAAATATGGTAATAAAGTGCATAAATGATGATTTTGCCCTTGTGCCAAACCTTCTTTAGATTCTCCATTCAAATGTATACTTTGATTCTCCATTCCAAACTTGATTTTGTGCTTCACGAATACTACTAAAACTTCTTTGAACTTCTTCATGCATGCTCTTATCATTGGTCGTTCATATTTTAATGGTTCATCATTTGGGTTAGCAAAAATAAAACCAAATCAAAAAATCAGTTGAACTAATTTAATTCAATTGGTTCAATTTAGTTCTTTAAGAAAAATTGATTCAGTTCGATTTTAATTTTAAAAAATTTGATTTTCGATTTCGGTTTAGTTTTTTATATAAAAATTGAATAAACAAAAATTATTAATAAATCAATTTGAATCGAACTAAAATTGAAATATATGCAATCCAATTAAATCAAACTAAACCAAACCAAAATTTTATAGATTTGATTTGGTTCAATTTATTTGTTTGTAAAATTTAGTTTACTAGGTTCGATTTATTTGATTTTTCAAAAAATATTGATTCAATTCGATTTGTAAAATAAAAAAAAATTGGTTTGACTAATTTTAATAAAAAACTGAACCAAATAAACCAAATCAACTAGTTTGCTCACCATTAGTCCATCATATTTGGTGCGTCCTTAGTTCGCATCAAAATCTAATCATAATAAGACTTTGCCCATCCTTTTAAAATAAGTTTGAAAAATTATCTAAGTTGTAGATAGCCTATATATTTCATTTGGATAACATTTTATTTTTATGATGTCAGTTTTGATAATACTACTTATAACAATAGGAGATATAAATTATTTTATTTTTATTTTTCTTTTTTAATTTATTATTACCAATGTTAGTCTACCTATGTGCAACTCTCTTAATTTTCATAGACAAATTGGATATTCTATTGTTAATTTCATTGTAGTAGGTGCTTGAATTTTGAAATTACTCATGAAATTATTGTTTTTATTAGTAACATCCACATTTACTTTATTAGCGTCCATAATTATCATTACTTAAAAAAAATAAAAAACTTAAGGTTCAATTGTTCAATATTCAACTTGCTATAGTGTTTTTTTCTAAATTTTCAAAACAAGTTGCATTAACCATTAAAGGAACACTTCAAAATCAAAAGCCTCCTTTATACGTGGAGGGGGAGAAAGAAAGAAAAAAGCAAATGGATAAGCATAAAGTTGAGAAGCTCTTGCCATTCTATGAGCAATCCCATTAGCTTGTCTTCTAACACATATAACTGAGAAGTTTAATCCCAATTGTTTTGACCTTAAATAATCTTGAACTATTAAACCATTTTGAATATATTCCCAACCTAACTCACATATCACCCACACTCACTTTGGCATCAAGCTTGAAAATGGCATGTGATAGATTCATCTCCTTTGCTCAAATAAAATTCTCCCTTATACCAACTAGCTTTGCCTCGTATGAATTAAACACACCCCTTCTTTAGGATGTTCGGCCTACCATAAATTTACCTTGTGCTTCCCTAATGATGCATCCTATTCCTAAATTTCCTTCATCTTCAAACGACACTGTATCTATATTATGTTTAATAAAACCATACGACTGTGGATTTTAGTAGATTCTATTTGAAATAGTGGGTTCCTGCATTGCCCTATTTAATAGTAAATCCTTAGCCTCATTCTAATCAGTTAGATAGAAAAAAAAATTCCTTCACTACTTGCTCTAGGGACAATAATTCCCTTATTCTACAACCCAACTCATGTCGGAATATTGTTCGAGCATAGCCACTATATGAATGACTTCACTTTAGGTTGTAGTTCAATCTTCCATAATCATTTCTAGCCCTATTGAATCCCATTATTAACCCTGACAAGCCCCTTCATCAGTAAACACCCTATACCCCAAATTTATTAAGTAAGAACCATCGCTTATGAAGTTCCAAATTAAATTGTTAGGAATGTTTGTAATCATGAGAGGGATTTTATAAATTGCAGTCACATCTTGAGCTTGAAAATTCCATTAGGCAACTTAAAATTCCACTCCTTTGCACCTTGAACCCAGAGATCTACTATAACTAGTCCTTCAAACCAAAACTGAGATCGACCATTATCAAAGTCACTTTGAAGGAAGGATTATCCTTGATCCAATGATCCATCTAAAACTTAGATAATTGCCCATCTCTAATTTTTCATTTACTACTAACATCAATAACAGTCTTTGAATACCACATACTCTTTCAAATGAAGTTAGGATTAGATCTTAAGTTAGCTTTAAGGAAACTATTTAAAGGATAGTATCTAGCTTTAAGTAACTAGCTTACCAAAGAGTTGGGATTAGAAGCCAGTTGCCATCCTTGTTTTCCTAAAAATAGCTATGTTGAAAGCATGTAAATTCCTAAAAACTAAGCCTTTTTCCTCATTCCTTTGACACATATTCTCCTAACTTTTCCAAATAATACCCTTCTTATCTCTTTTCAAGCTTCATGAAAGTAAGTTCATCATTCTTTGCAGTTCATCAAGTAGAGAAGTTAAAAGCATTAATACGCTCACACAGTAGGAGGAAATTATTTGCGCAAATGACTTAATTAGATTTTCCTTGCCATCTTTTAAAATAAATTTGTTTTTCCATCCTTATAACCTTTTTCCATAATCTATCTTACAAAAGCCAAATATAGCTATCGTAGACTTTTCAATCAAAGAAGGTAAAGCCAAATATTTTTCTAGTGTCCAAAGGACTCGATACACCTAAAACATTAGGGATGTTGGTTCTGGCCTCATCATAAACATTTAGAACTAAAAAACACACCCAACTTTTAGAAACGTACTGTTTGATTTGACTCTTCTTCATATGCCATTAACTACCTTTGCAGCGTGATACATTCATTAACAAAAGCTTGGAAGAACAAAAAACTATCATTAATAAAGAAAAGGTGAGTGATGCCTAGAGCACCTTGACACACCTTACACCTATGAATCTCTCTATGCTTTTGTACTTAGCTAATCTATAAAGAAAGTCCCTAAGCACACAAAATAAATAAATAAGCCAATAACGAATCACCTTAGCATAACCCTCTGCTTGGGACTATAGGACCAATGTCTACCTCACTCATTAAGATTGAATATGAGACAATTGACATACACAACATGATTAGTTTGAATATATATGTAAAGCCACATGCCCTATCTTTCCCTTGACTTTCCATTTCATAAAGTGTAAAGATCCAAAAACAATAATCTCATTATCTTTAATCGATCTCCCTAAGACTAAAGTTGATTGAAATTCAGAAATAATCTTTGGAAGAACGCCTTTCAAATGATTCACTAGCATTTTCAAGATGACTTTATACAAAACATTACATGAAACAATAGGTTGTAACTCTTTTATAAATTTTGGTGCTTCACATTTAGGAATCAATACAATTGAAGTATCATTCAGATGAGCTAAGAATTCCTTACTTTCTAACTACCCTTTATAAGCTAAAAGTATATCCTACCCTATTACTAGCTAATTTTTTTTTAATAAAACTTAGAATTTAGTCCATTTGACCTAGGAGATTTATCTAAGTGTATCTATTTCACAACTTGCTGAAATTTATCAAAGGTAAAAGGCGATAATGGCTTTTCATTATTCCCAATAGACACCCTCTTATGCACCCTACTACCCAAGAATGAGAACATGCATAAGCCATAAACAACTTCCTAAAATAAGAATTAGCTATTTCACACAACTCGCCAATCTCATCCACCCACTACCCATTTTTATTAACAAATTTATAAGCTTTGTTATTCCTATGCCGAGATATTGCCATTGAATGAAAGAACACGATATTTAAATCTTCTTCTATAAGCCAAATTTTCATTTCCTATTACTTCTAAAATGTTCTGTTTTGCTTCAATAGTATTGAAAGTTGAGACTTCACCCCTTTGAATATGTTGTTTAGAATTTTCATCATCCTCCTTTCTTAAATCCTCTAGCTTCAATTCGTAGGCTAAATTTTACTTCTTGAACTTAGTCAAGAATTGCTTGGTCCATGTAATTGTAGAACTTGTACAACTCAAGGATCAAGCTAACACATCCATGTCATTAGAATTCTACATAGTTTAAGAGACTAGATCAAGTAACTCGTGCTTTAATAGCAATGTATTCTCAAATCTAAAGGAACATTAGATCTTAAAATGACTGCCCACTTTAGATTTTAATAAGATAAGAGAATGGTTTGAGGTAGCAACTACAAGGTTAGAAAGTTTATATAAGGGATAATTATCCAACCTTTTGTTCATAATAAAACCCTATCAATTTGCTCTTGAATCAAATTATCCAACCTTTTCCTTTCTCCTACGTAAACTTAAAATCATGCAAAGCTAGCTCTATAAACTATAATCGTATGTTGCTTGTTTAAAGCCTCTTATTAGCCAAGTAGGATGAGGGACTTTTCCTTTCTTTTCTTCCTTTCGCAACGTGTTATTGAAATCACTAATAATGCACCATGAGAGTTGAGATATAGTTTTTAACTATCACAACAAATCCCAAGCTTCTTTTCTTTTTTGGCTCTAGAAAGCCATAATGCAAGTTGCCACTCCCCTTTCTCGGATGTTTAACTATTAGATTAATATGGTTGAAAAAGAAATTGAAAATTGACACATCCATTCCATTCCAAAGCACTGCCAAACCACCCTTACATCCCCACATGTCCGAAAACACACTATCATAGCTCAACGTATAACAAATTGGTTCCATCTTCTCTGCATGAATTAGCATTTCTATTAAAAATACTATATTAGGCTTGTAAGCTTTAATAGGCTTGCTTAATTAGAGAATTGCCTTAGGATTGCCTAAACTCCAATAATTCAAGTTAAGATAATTCATTACTATCGGCGAACTTGGTGCCTAAGCCTCACAGTTTTATGATCAACATAGCCACCCTCCATGCCATTATCAACAAAAAGAGTAACATTTTAGTTCAAAGGTGTAATATGGTTTTCATCTAAAATCATAAGATTAGATTAATTTGTTTGATCTAGTCCATTTCCCCTTCTTTTTTATCCTCAATAACTCTAACCCATTTTTTCTATCCCAAACTCATCCTTTTGGCCCATCTCATATAATATGTTCTCTTTTCCTATATGAACACTTGAAGATCCTTCCCTTTAACGATGCTGAATAAACATCTTAGTAGGATTCTTTTCATAGTAGGCTTCATTGGTTACTCTTAACGTCCCTCTCCATCCATAACAAGAATTCCAATTTGACATGAGAAATCCCTAATCTTTGTTTCCTTCATCACTACTACCACCCCTATCTCTTCCAACTCACTCTTATTATCTTGCAACCACCTTTCACCATAGGTAATCATTCTACAATTTTGTGCTTTCAACCATACCCCTATACTCTCTTTTGATTTATGCTTCAGGAATTAGAAAAACCTATTCAGAAAACCAATATATGAGTCCCAACAAGCCATAAATATAACAAAATACTCCCAAACTTTCATACTTAAAATGCACCACTAACCATTCTTTCCATGCCCTCATGATTTTCTTGAAATGCTTCAGTAGCTTCCTAATGTCTAATTCTCACATAATTCTTCCATAACCTCATAATATTATTTGGATCATACTCTATAAAATTTCCTATGAAATCCCCTAGTTGTTGCCCTACTGCAATGGTCAAGAAACTAGCCTGTAAGTGAAAAACCTGCACCCAGAACACTGCATCAATCAATTGAATTTGACTTGGAACCTCCCCTTCTTTGAATAAATGTGTAATCAATAGATGATTATCAAAAGACAATGGCCCGCCATTGATGACTTTTCTTAAATCTAGAATATGAAAGAATTGAAATATATATGAATTTACAGCTAATTCTTTGACATAAAGACAATGTCTAAGCCTCTATAAACAAGTCATTCTATTTTTGATATCATTAAAGTTGATGGCTCAATCTATATCCACTAAGTACATTTCATACGTTAAACAATTTCTTTCTTCATTCCCAACATTTAGGATAAATTCTTCACCCTCTTCTATCAAAATGATGAACTTGTAATCCTATCGTTTATAAATTAACAATAAAAAAAATTGAGACACCAAAACTTACAGCACAAGACTTACCAATTAGCAAGAAGGAAAATTCTTACATGGAGAGAAAGCGAATACCTCTTAGCAAATGAGGAAAAAATTGTGGTTATTAATATTAAAATTTAATTGTTCCAATAACTCCTTTTACGTCTATTTTATTAGTTATGAGGGAAAGTTGAGTTATAAAAAAATTACTTAAACTTTCTGAATAGAAATATAATGAGGTCTATGCTTTCTTTCTTTTTATTTTCTTATGTCAATACTACTTTTAATTTATTATTATTATTATTATTATTATTATTATTATTATTATTATTATTATTATTATTATTATTATTATTATTATTATTATTACGTGTAAGATGTGGTCTTTTTTGTTTTGACTCAAATTTACTTAAAAAAATTAACTCAATTCTATCTAATCATGGATCAATTTGAATAATTTAATTTTAATATGACGTAGGAGTCAACTTAATTAACTCAATTTAAATTATTAAAAATATTTAAAATCTATTTAAAAATTAAAATCATATTTCTTTTATTTTTTTTTTAAAAGTTAAATTTATAAGTGACTTGAATCAATATCCATACGTGATTCAAAATGACTCAAAAAAAAATTTTATATCTTAATCCTATGACTTGATTCTATCAATTTGCAATCATTATCTAATATCTAAATTAATCATAAAATTAAAACTCTTTTTTATCCATTCAAATATTCTTATATATGTACTTTTATATATAATATAGATATATTTATTTAATTTTTTAGTAAAAATATTATCTAAAATTAATATTTTTTAGACATAAATTTGTGATTAAATGTCATCTTGACTCATTTTTGTTCCTTTAATAGTAACTATTGAGTTAGTGACTCATTTTTGTTCCTTTAATAGTAACTATTGAGTTAGTGAGTTCTCTCTTACTAAAGTTTCGATCTTATTTGTTTGCAATGAATTAATTAAGAATGTATAACTTTAAAAGTGCAATTTTAAAGTGTGTTGAGTGTGTTTAGCTGAAAGGAAGTTCAAAATCAAAAGAAATTTAAACTTTCCTTTCATTATTAACTTTTTCAAAATAGAGAAATAAACTTACCGGTAAATATAATTTTCTTAGAAAACTTGTAAGAGATTATTTAAAATATTTATAAATTATATTTTTCTTTAAATAGATTTACTCAATATGATAAAAGTATTTATATTAATAAATTATGAATAATATGATATTTGGCAATATATTTTTTGAAAATTAATGAATAAATAAAATATGAAGATGATATACTTCTAAAAGAAAAATGTGCAAATCAGATGTATAAAATTTCACTTGTCAAAAAATAACTTTCTAAAAATATTATTTTTAAGAGATTGTTTCAAAATATTTTTTGAAAGTGAGTATATTTGAACAAAAAAACTTGTGAATATGAGTTTTTTTTTTTCTTTTATTTATATTCCACTAGTCAAACTTATTCAAAGATGTAAAATTTGGTTTGACTTAAAAAAAATTATTAAATGGAGAGTGATTCTCAAGGAGTTATAACAGTTTTAGTGAATTTTAACTTTTAATACTCCATTAACACTATTAATGAAAAATATCTCACTGTAAGATAATTTTCATAATGTGATATCTTTATACGTATGATTTTATTTTTAAATCAAGTTGTATTTTTATTTTTATAAGAAATAAATTATATATAGTTTTTTCCTTAAAAAAATTAAAAACTAAAGATATGTATGATATTCCAAATTGAAGTACAAAATTAATTTAACTAACTTATTTTAATTAGCTATACTAAAATACTAATATTTCTAATATTTCCTTATTCATTTGACACATTGAAGTGGTAGATTTTAGTCAATTGATTAGTATTGAATGAAATTTGAATTATGTCAACTAAACGGGTCTAGATCAATTCAACAAAATTTGATCAATACGATTTTGTATAGTGAATTTATATTAAATATTCAAAATTATAAAATCAATTATTTTTATTTATAATGTTTATAAGTTTGACAAATCGATTTTGAAATTCATAAATTGATTTATTTTTTATCCAAAATAAAAAAAATTAACTTGATTTCTAATAAAAATTTTTAAATTTACTCAGAAATCTATTCTATAACTCAATTTGATGAAAACTTGTAATGCAAACTAAAAGTAAATTACTTGAATTACTCAAACTTTGAATCAATCCAATATGAATACACTTAATTTTGCTCGTTCACTACTCTATTTCAACACATTATTATTTCTAAAATAATGGCGACTGATTATTTTATTTAAAAAAAAATTCAAAAAGGCAAAAACAGTTTGTTGCACATAATTTCTTGATTTAAAATTTTCCCATCCTTCACCATAATTTCCTTGTCCACAATTACTCCCCTAATTTCTTGATTTAAATATTTTCCATCCTTCACCATAATTTCCTTATATATATATATATATATATATATATATATATATATATATATATATATGGAGAGTAAAATTTTTGAATTGACTGAAATACTCTTAATTTAAAAGTTATTTAGGTATTCTATGTGTCAACCAAATCTTAAAACGATTATAATACAAGTAAATGAAGAAACAAAACACATGAATATAAAAGAGTTCAAAATAGAAGTTAATTAATAAATTTATTTTTTAATAGGAAAAGTTTGCATGCATATAGGAAGAACCGACCATGAGAGTCAATATTACTGTTCTGTAAACTAAAGCCATACACATAGTTTATTTATTTTATTTTTAATAAAATAACTATATGTGTACTTTCAATGTACCATCAATAATCAAATAAATATGTAATATTAATATATAAAATAAATATATAACAATACTTTTGTACAAATCAAATAATATGAATGTGTTTTAAACAACTTTTCAACACATTGTGGTAGTTAAAAAATTATATTGTATTTATTATAAGTATATTTTTATGTTTTTGTGATTCTTTTTATTGTCTTTGTTCAATCTTATAAAGATGATTAAACTTTATTTTTATTACTTTTATATCATATTATTATTATTATTAATTTTCTAAATGTTTCATACTATCATAAAGTATTTTCATTAAATTTGATCAACTATAAATCATTCACTTTTTAAATAATTAAAATGATAGATTTAAATATTTTTATACAAAAAGGCTTAAATATTTTTGAAATGATATTAAAAAAAATTAATTTAGAGACTACATTTAGTTTCCATATGAATGTGGCATTTATTTAACTACCACTTAGTAACCAATCTGCTACCATTTATAGTCTAGATGAGTGAAAATGAAATTCGCTATCATTTTGCCATCAAGTAGTGACCACATATTGTGATCTCTAAATGATTGCTAGATAGGGCAGAAAAAAGATGAGTGATAGCTCTTAGTTCCTATTTACTAATGAATTCATCTCTAATTAGTGACCACATATATATGTGGTTGTTAATTAGTAATAAAATAGTGACCATATAGCTATGTAATCACTATTTCATTACTAATAGCACTAAATAACAACCACATAACTATGTGGTCACTAAATGCAATACTTTAAAATCTAATTCCCAAATTCCCTAAAATCTATCTCCATCTCATATCTTTTTCATTGAGCAAAGTTTGAATCCCCATCTTATATACCAATTCCCTAATTTGAATCCCATCACGTATCCTAAATTCGAATCCATAATTGTAAATCCCTAAACCCTAATATTCGCCACTCTTTTAAGGTTTCTTAAAATCGAGCCTTCTACATTGCATCTTCGTTTTTGCAAATCTAAACAATATTTGTTGTTTCTTTGCAAATCCTAATTAAAAGAGAATTATTTGTTTCGATGACGAGGCAATAGTTTTAAAAAGAAAGCACCATTGAAGTGTTCGATCTTCATATTCTAAAAAAGTTTATCCTCTCCTTCATACAAAGAAAACATTGAGTCCAAGCTCAAGTACCCTGACCATCCTAACTACTTAGTCGATTCTTAGATTGAGCTCAACTAGGAGCTCTAAAAGCTCAAAATCTAGTTAGTGGACTTGAGCTTTATTTGGTCCTCGCCAATCTCAATACTATTCCTTCTATTCTCAACTTACTTTCTCATTATAACATTGATATTGTCATTGACGTCGTCCAATTACTAAAGAACTTAACTAGAAAAAATGTTTTAGAAAATAACGATGATCCTGATAGGGTTTCTGTTGATGCCTTAGTTGAGAACAATGTGTTCGAATTATTAGTTCAAAATTTACAGAGGTTATCAGAGCTAGACCTTGATGAGATAGCTGTTGTGCATAACATGCTTGCCACTATTGAGAATTTGATCGAGGTGAAGCTAGTAGTGGCAAAATTGGTTTGTGAAAGGACAAAGACATTTCGTTGGGTATTAGGGAAGATGAAGGTGATAAAGTTTGATTCTTGTTTTTTTTTTTAAATTAATGGTGTTTATTCTGCAATCTTGAACTTGAAACCATCTTTAGTTTCAGTTTATAGCTTAATAATGTGGTTCCTCATTTGGTCTCCTAATTTGCTTTGGCCTCAAGTCAAAGGTATTTGGTTTGGGTCTTTCTCTTATAACTTTTATTTTATGTTGTCTTAAAGTAGTTTTATAAGATTTTTGGAGTTAAATATTTGACTGATAGCTCAAAGTTGGGATCTTTTACCTTGAGTTTTCTAGGATTTCTAGTTCTTTGTACCATATTATCATGTAGAACTATTGTTTTATTGGAGCTAATTAGTGCTTTTTTACTTAGGTGCTTCTTATTTCTTAGGGAAAGATTTGAAAAGTTTTTGTTAGCTGGTTTTTTTTTCCATCTTGTGTATGATATCTTGTGTCTCCAATAATTTCACTATTCAGTGTTGTTTACAAAAACCATTTTAATTTTACTTCATAGGATTTCTTTTTCCCTTTGTGTTATTAAAAGTGTAATCTTTTGCTTGTTGTTGTTGTTAGGGTTGGATGGCTATTAGGTGGATTTTGAAGGGTTAAAACAATCAAATTTCCCATTTAAAAGTGTAATTCTAAAAGGAACAAAAGTGATTAAAATTTGTCTTTGACAAAGATGTCTTGGCCAATATGAAGCTTTTATAAAAACTTAGGGGTATAAAATTATCTGTGGGATCCTTTATTTGCATCATTGATCGACTGTGTAGTGATTGGCAAATAACTTACTGTCACTTTCTGGTTTTCTTAGCCTTAAAAGAAATCATGTTTGCATTTCACTCTTTAGTGACAAGAGTTGTAATACAAGTTACCTATTTGAAAAACTTGATGGAATGTATCTTAGTATAATTTGTGTAATGGATGAGCGATAAAAAAAACTAAACGAGTATATGGAACATTATTATTTTGCACAATATTCATTATTTGGTCTCGTTATGCTTCCCTATTATGCAAGATGCTTCTTTGCTGTAAATGCTACTTGTAGATTTTGTATATACTTTCAATTATTGTCTATTATTCATTTGTAATCCTATCTACTCTTTTCCTTTTAGCATAACAAGTTTTATAGCAATAAGATAATATTTTTTCTTTTTAATTCTTCCTTTTCTTTTATTAGAAGAGATTGTGTTATGTTTTTTAGGTTTAATCTTTGATTAAGTTTCTACCTTTGTTGTTAAGCTTGTTCCTTAAATGGGTTTCTATGGTTATTTTGCTTTTAGTTAATAAATAGGATCTTGAAAGCTATCAAGTAAAAGTATGCGAAAAACAGCTTCAGGTATAGTTGTAGAGGACTCGGTGAGGAAATGCCAACTGTACCAGACTCTTTTCACCATAACAACAACCCTAAAAGACCATAGGCTCATCTTCTGATAGAGCTTTACAGTTATTAATGGTAGGTTTGTTCTTATCATTTATCTTTGTATCTTTAAAACTAATTAGTATTTGAACTAATTAAGACCTAAATTACAAGTCATAATTGAACGATAACCCAACCAATTAAACTTGTCATTTGTTTAGCTTATTATTTTTGCAAGTTTTTGCTATATATATTATTTTTTGTATACCTATAATTTATATTATTGTTTGGCTTTCTTCATTTTAAATATTTTATGTTCTATAATCAACTTCGGTTTATCCTTGTATGGATGATAATTCTCAAAATTAGGAGTGAGTATAATTCGATTCAAATTAAAAATTAAGAAAATTTTATTCAATTTTATTTTATTTTCCTACACTAAAATTACAACATTGATTTTCATAATTTGGGAATCCTAGTGACTAAGGTAAAATTAAGAAATGATGCTAAATGGAGGGCTTGCCTCAGTTTTGTTGTTGATGCAATTGAATAAGTGTCATGAATTATTTTTATTGACCAAAATTCCAGCAACAATTTGCACATTTTAAGTGCCTTAAAATATGCTTTATGCATGAATATTACTTTTAAAGTTAGGACTAAACTCTCCCTGGATGAAAATGCAATTGAAAGAATGTAATTTTATGATAAACAACATTAAAGTGATCCAAATGCAATCTGTTGTTGTGCTAGGGTTTACCTATTGTTTTATGCATTATATCTTGTCTTTTACACCATGTACAAATATCCTATTACTTGTAGTCAAAATCAAATTTTTGGTAGCTTTCTTTTTTAAGAATGTTAAGGTTACAATTGTCTTGACAGAGATTTGTTTCATTACTTGCTCTTATTATTATCACCATAAATTTTGTTAATACTAATCAAATAGCCTTAACACAAAGAACACAAGAAACGATCACACTTAACAAAACGAAGAAAATGATTTGGAGAAGAAGAAGAAGAAGAATTGCAATTAATATTAAGAACAAGGAAAGGACAAATTAAACAAAGAATAAAGACTAGAATGAGATAGAACACAAATAATAAGAAAATAAAGAACGTGTACTTAATTGATGAAGTCAAAGCTCTGATACCAAATGATACAAATGTGGGTAACTTATCCCAAATCCATATGCAATGCTAAAATAATGCCAAAGATCTATCAAATAATCAAGTAAAGAAAACTCTAATTCTTAGTTAGATCTCTAGAAAACTTACTTCTAGTAACCTAAGTTATAAAGAATTAAAGGGTGTTTGAGCCAAACCTAAGATTAACTAAGTCAATTTTAAGTTTATATTTAACTAATTTGAATATACTAGGCCTTTACTTGATAAATTCACTAAGTCCTTTGAGAACCAAAAAAGAGAATTAAATCTCACAAAATCAGTTACATTGATGAAAAATTAGTGATCTTACATATTTTTTTTGATGTATTTATAGGCATTACAATGATTAACTAATTAGGAGTAAAAGACTTAATTCTATTATAGAAAATAAGAAGAAAACTAAATAGAAATAGACCCTATGCCTATTCAACTAATAAAAGTATTCAAGCTTCCTAAATATGAGATAATATTACAATACAAGAAATAATTAAATCTTATTATAAAAAGGAAGAAGAATTCAACCAAGAAGAGGAAAAAATAGGAAGACAAGTCAATAAGCTTTGAGAAACCTTTGACATATTTTGGACTTTTAATTTTTTGACCATGTGTGCCACCCCCTTATTGGTCTTCTAGGGGGTTTAGATTCTTGCAATTAAGGATGCTTGAAATATTATAAAATCTTTATAAAATCTTCTAAATCTTATAGAATATTGTTAATGCAAATTGCTCCATTTGAGATTTTGACTAAAGATTTCATTTTGAGGATCCATACATGAAATTAAAGTGTATAAATGATCTTTTTGTCCTTCTAGAAAGAATTCACTAAATGCTCCAATTGCTCCAATGCTTATTTTCTTGATTTCTTTTTGCAAAAATATTCTCAAAGCTTTTTTAAACTTTTTGAGGGGTACCATTATCATTGGTCCTTTGTATTGGATTGGATCTTCTTGCTTGGTGCTTCCTTGGTTTACATCAATATTGGATCAACTCAAATTAATATGGTTTAAACTTCTACCTTAAATCTAAAATTTTAAGAGTATGCCAAACTACCTAATCATATTACACCTGAACATCTTCATGTTATAAGCAACATAATTAGGGATTTAAAGATTGCTAAAGTCAAGCTTAATGATGAACAACATATGTTAGTTGTTATTCACTCCTTATCATGACTTAAAAGAGTCCAAATGAAATAGTTAATAACTTATAGTGAGAATTTTAACACCTTTGATGACATTTTTCATCATTTAGAGATAGAGGTTGAGCGTATTGAAGCTAGTCACCATAAGGCTTTTATGGCCCAATAAGCATGTGAACAAGTAAAAAGAAAAGTGAAGGCAAGATAAGAAAGTGAAATAAGGAAAGAATTTTAGTTCTTAATATGGCAAGGTTGTCAAACCATAAAAGGCAAGTGTGCTGTTAATAGTGATGTACAAAGAGGTTACATGGCTTATAATTATCTCAAGACCTTAAGGTAACTCCAAAAATTATCTTAGTAAATGTTTGCTCCCATGCATTAGTTATAACACTCTACCTAATTGCATTTTAGGCATGAGGGAAAACAAACATATAGTTCAAGATAAGTATAGGTTCATAGATTTTCATCGAATTCTAGCTAATACCTTGTATATTTACCTAGGTAATTATAGTAAAGAAGTAGTTTTATGCATTAATGCCTATCAACTCAAATTGCAAAATAGAAACACATTGGTTCTTCATGATATGTCATATGATCCAAGATTTTAATGAAATCTATATGTTCTAACTCTTTTACCTTTAGGATTCACTTTTATTTTAAGGGAAATGTGAATATTTATTTTGATAATAATTTATTTTTCAAGGACAATTAGATGATTGTTTCTTTGGACTTAATTTAGATTATAATTCTGAGTTATTTTTGTTTTCTTTTCTTATTTTTTTCTTTTCTTACTTACCTTATTAATCATAACCAATGTGAATTATGACTTGCCAAATTTGATCATATAAGCTAAGAAAGAATGACCAAATTAGAAAAAGTAGGCCTATTGAGGCCTCTTAGTAAAATAAGTCTTCATGCGTATGAGCCTTGCTTAATAGGAAAGACATCAAGAAAGCTTTTCAATAAGGCACTTAGGGCCTCTTATCCATTAGAGCTAGTTCATTCTAACTATATGTGGGCTTATGAATGTTAAGGTACATCACGCAGCTTTTTATTTCCTTACCTTCATAAATGTTTATTCATGTTTTGGTTATGTGTACCTCTTATTTCATATACATAAAACATTATATTACTTTAAACGCTTTATTGTGAAAGTTAAGATTCAAATAGGGAGAAAGTTAAAGCCTCTTCAAACAAATAGAAAACACTTTTATTTGTTTGATTTGTTCAAAATTTTTATAAAGGTAAAGGAATAAGTAGGCAACTAACTATTCCTACCACAAACATAGTGGTATTGTAAAGCAAAGAAATAGGACTTTGCTAGACATAATTAGATCAATGATAGTTTAAGCCAATCTTCCAACTAGTTTTTAAAGGGGTGCATTACTTATTACAACTTAGATACTTAATTGTGTACCTAATAAAAATATGTAAAATACTTCTTATAAACTTTGGAATCAAATAAAGTTAAAGTTAAATCATTTGTGCATGTATAGCTCAATTAGCGATCTTCACTTTACCTTTCAAAAGTATATAAAGCTTAGGTTAAGAGCTAGCAATAAGGTAGTCATCAGGTATCTTAAATATTCCAAAAGGTATGTGATGTATGGAGAACATTTTGATTGGGGTATGATTAAAATAGAGTCCAAAGATATGAAATTCTTAGATAATGAATTCTCAAGTACAAGTGAAGTCTGTAAAGAATTATCATTGTATAAGTTACATGATGAGATTCCTAACATCTTTAGGCAAGAAGGTAGGGGGGTTCAAAATCTCCTTAAATAGTCACCATAGATAATGGGAGAAATTTGCAAAAGTGAGTGCAATCATGTAACCATTGATGTTTTTAAATGAATGCACTTTTTTATGCTCTTTTTGATTAAGATCATATGTTGAAGCACTTCATTCACATGCTTTCAAAGAATGATAAATGTTATGCAAGTGAGCTAGAATAATAATAAAGAATGAATTATGGGAGTTGGTTAATGTTTCACTTAGGTAAAAGACCATCAAAAATAAATAGGTCTTAAAGATAAAATGTAAGGAAGATGGTCCAATTAACAAGTACAAGGCATGTGTTATAACGAAAGGATATATACCTAAATGAAAGGTATAAACTATAAAAAGAATTTTCTACCATGGTGAGAATTGCCTTAATTTTCTTAATCCTAACTTTAGTAGTTCATTTGAAATTAGAGCTACATAAGATGCAAATCAAGATAGCATTCCTCAATAGAGGACCAAATGAGAAAATCTATATGGATCAACCTCTTGGTTTTGTTACTGAAGGATAAGAAGACAAAACACATCATCTTAAATAATAAATTTATGTCTCAAACAATTAGTTACCTAAGGACTCATAAAGTCATCACTTCAATTGGTTTGACTGTGATAGAGGAAGATCATTGTGTATGTCAAAAAGATAGGTGATAGATTTTGATTCTATCACTACATGCATATGACATTCTTTTAGCTGAGAACAACATAGAGATGATCAATGCCATTAAGTAGTGGTTGTCCTCCACTTTAGGACTTAAGTGAAGCTAGTTATGTACTAGAATTAAAGATCATGACAATTTAAGAAAATTCTTAATTTCTCTCAAGAAAACTATATAAACAAAATCTCAAAATGATTCCACATATATTATTTAGAACTCATTGATACTCCTTTTGAAAGAAGTCATGTTCTTTATCTTAATCAATGTCCTAAGATAGATAAGGGAAAAAATGAATAGGGTTCCTTATGCTATTATAGTAAGGAGTTTGATGTTCGTTAGATTGTGTACACACCTTGATATATGCTTTATAGTCGATTTAGCTAGTTGATATCAAAGAAATCCAAATCTTGCTTATTAGAAGCTATTAAGAGAACTTTTGGCATTACTAATCTTATTCTCAGTATCCATAAAAGGAATTTGAGCTTAAAAGGCTTTTGTGATGTGGATTGAAGTTGTGATGAAGATTAATGAAAAATCCACCTCTAGATATTCATTTATCCTTAGAGGAGGATCAATTTCATGGTGCAACAAAAAGTAAAATTGCATAGCCCTATTCATAATAAAAGTTGATTATGTCGCATGTTTGGCAATAATGTTAAAGATAGTATGGTTGAGAAGATTCTTGCATCAGCTTGGGGCCACTGCCTATGTTGACAATGCTGTTGAGCTACATTCTAATATCATGGTAGCATTAAAATTCTCTGAGGAATCAAAGTGCCATGGTTGGACTAAACATTTAGACATTTGATATCAACACATTCGTTTTATAGTCAAGCAAGAAGAGGTTACCTCATAGCACATTTTCACTAATAGTATGATGGCTAACCATTGATAAAACTTATTGCTTGAGATATATTTTGGACTCATATTAGAACATTAAGACTTTGTGAATTATAATGTGCTAAGGTTGTTTGTTGGACATTTTTTATTTATCATAATAAATTATCAATTCATCTTTTTATTATTATGTTTATATTATCTGATACTTAGGCACATATTAATGTCACAAGGCTTTGATAAGCCCACTCACACTAGTTGTTAGTGGGTAGGATGAGATAATTGAATTATAATTAGTACTTATGTAGTGATTTTATAGTAAATTATATAAGTTCCACAAAAACCAATATGTTGCCTCAATAAAGACTGGGATGAGATCTTAATTAAGTTGAATATGGATTTTATCCATATATTAAGTAAAGTCAGATAAAAATTTCTTTCGTAAACTTTTGAGATATTTATAAGAGATTTGTATAGCGTTTAAGAAAGTACCATCCTATTAAGTGGGAGCTCCATCATAATATGTAAATTTGTTTTACGCATACTTAAGTTGACCTATTAAGGAGTGACAAGACAAACGTCCTCTTTGTCTCAATTTGAGCCTTAAAATTACATCTCGCCCTTAGGACTTAAAACTATCGTATGAAATTAGATTTTGAAATAATTTTTCTTAATTATGTCGTACGAGACTACGATATTAATATAGTCATATGAGGCATATTTAGAAAGTTATTCAAATGAAAGATGAATTAATAGAACATTTAAGAAAGGGCAAATCTGATAGCGTACCTTAAGTTTATAATCCATAGCCCAAGCAATTATCTTACTTAATATGCAGCGAAATTATCGGTAAATATTATGTTCTTCTGTTGAGATTAACTGCTAATGTTTTCTCGAAAGAGGGTTGAGAGTATTTAATCCAATGTCTTCAACTAAGTCTAGGGCATTAACAAAATAGTTAGATTATTTACTATATTAGTTTGGTGACAACTAATGTGGTAATTATGATTTCATGTGTTTCGTCAAGTCGCACTCTGTACTACCTAATTTAGAGTTAGTACTCCTATATAGATGACTGAAAAATGTGAATTAGTGTCGCATGAAAATTAATAAATAATTATTTAATTATGAAATAATAAATTTATTTAAGTTTAAATTATTGTTATCTTATCCCATAAGGTATTGATTTCTTAAATAAAAATTAATAGTTGGAAATCTATACATTGAACAGTATGACCATAACAATAAGTTTTAAATAAATTTAATATTTATTTGTATTAAATAATTAATTAATTAGTTGAACGATTAATTATTATTTTATAAAAATAATTATGAAGTAAATAAAATAATAAAATAAATTTCTTAAAATTTATAATGATATATGAAAGTAGTTGTAATACATAATTATTTATTAATTTATATTTTTAATTTTAATTGATATACTTTCAAAAGAAAATTTATTAAATTTAAAATAAAACAATTTCTAACAATTAATCAAATAAATAATGTTAAGTATTTCATAATAAAAAATTGATAGATAATTGCAAATTATGTATATATATATGTGAGGTAGTTGTAACAAAAAATTATCTATTGATTCAACATTCAATTTTGTATGATATAATTTTTAAGAGAAAATTTATTAAATTTTAAAAAATAATTTTTAATAATTTATTATACTACCACTAGATTTATGTATTTAGAATTTTTAACAATTAATGAAATTAATTTAAATCTTGACTTCTTATTTAGAATTTTTACTTTAATTTTTTTTAATTTTTTATTTGTTTAGTTTTTTTTTTAATTTCATGTTGAAATTTTTTATATGATATTAATTTTCTATTTAGAATTTTTATTTTAAAATTTTTTATTTTCTCTTTAGAAATTTTTGTATGTGAATTAATTTTTCTAATTACTATTTAGAAAATTTTATTGATATGACAATTTTTTATAACATAGTATAAAATAATGATACGTGACTGTGTTATGCACAATTATTTGATCGATAACAAATAATAATTCAAAATAACTCTAAAATTAAAATTAACAATATATATTAATTTCCTATTTGAGTAGAAATATTGATCTAATCTCCTACAGGCTATTATATAGAGTAATATATTCTATGTTATCGAGATATAGGGGAAAAAAAACTCTCAATATTGATATTACCTATATGACCAAGGCAATAGTGTGGATGCCTAAAGGGACTTTAATAGTTATTCGTTTCCTGACGAAATCAAAAGGTTATATAAAGTTCAATCCTTTATATTTTTTTTTATACTTTTTACTTCAACAAAAGGGATGTTCGTTATATATATATATATATATATATATATATATATATATATATATATATAGGTGTCAATGTCCAAGATTTTGGAGCAGGCTAGAATTTTTTGGACAGATTATCGGTAGGCAAATGCCACAACTAAGGAAGATGTAGCGAGACATGATTCACCACGATGGTCTCTTCCTTCGTCAGGCCATTTCAAATTCCACGCGGACGCGACCTTTTTTGTAGTTAATGACTATGGCTCTTGGCCAGTTTTTCGCGATAAGAAAGGGGAGGTAATTGCCATAGCTTCACAATGGTCACGAGTTGAGCATAGTACTGAATTAGCAGGACGCAGGCAGTGCTCTATTCAGAGTGACTGTGTAGGCAATTAATGATAGAGTTTTTGATAGGTTTCAGCTTGGTCTCTTAGTTGAAGATATTCTCTCTCTTTTTCTTTTATCTATTTGATAGTAAACTTTATCATCACGAATTTAATAATATTTTCAAATAATATTATATAATTCAATAATAAATAATAATTTTTATCTAATTCAATAATATTTGCTCTATATTGCTAGAGGTGTTAATAAGTTAGCTCATCACATAGCCAGAATAGCTTTTTTTTTTCACAAAATCTTGATGATTTTGTTTTGGTGGAAGAGGCCCCTACTCAAATAAAGGCAATACAACTAAAAACATCAATTTAAGCTACTTGGGACTTAGGATTTGGATCTTTTGCGATTTTAATTTGACCTATTTCCTTCAACTAAAAAGATAAGGAAAAAAGAGAGGGCCTACCCATATCATAGTTTGCAATTGAAGGTACGCTAGTACTAGAAGCATTAATTGGTGCTATATTGTCATTGTTAGCACGAAAGAGTCCCGAGGCTCTTAGCCATTGTAAGCGCATTTGCTGTGATCTTTCTGAGCATTTATAGTAGAATAGGTAGCACTTCAAATCAAGCATATCATGTGATCTACATGTGACGTGGGACACATGCAACACTTGGTACTAAATCCATTTTCCACGTCTACTTTTGTTTCCTACTTCCATTTATTTTTTTAAATATTTTAGATTAATCTCCTCTCTCTCTCAATATAATAATAATAATAATAATAATAATAATAATAATAATAATAATGCATGTTTTTTGGATTTGTTTTGGCGGATTAAGCTTTGTTGTCACATTGATCATGTCAACAACTCCCAGATTTGAAAGTTGGTTTGCCTGTTTTCAAGAAAGAAAAAAGGGGCAATACCCATTACCCATTAATACACGAAGAAATTATTCAAACACCCTGTCCCCTCTCCCACTTTTCTCTTTTTCTTTTATTTTTTTTAAATAAAAGTTTATTGGTTATTCTCTCTATCTTCTTGCATTTATGAAAGATATATAAATTGTTTATATTTTTTTAAGAATGAAATAAATAAAATGTTTGAGACCGTTGACAAAAAAAAAATACATTATGTGCAGATAACTTTCATGTTAAATTGTCCTATGACATTAGCATGAATGTGACTTATAGTCATATAACGCTTCATCCATTTCTCCTTTTTTCTGGAATTTACTATTTCTCCTTTTAAATTTAAAATAATTGATTAAGATTTTATCAATAATCAATTTTTGAAATTTTCAAAACATACATAATGAGTTTCAGTAATGTGGGCTTGGTTATCAAAATTTTATGGTGAAGTGACATTAAATTTTAGTGTTTAATTTGTATAAAAATATTATTATTTATTTAATTAAAATTAAGTAATTGAGTTTGGTGTGCTTAGGTACAATGGATTTTTTTATGCTTTAAAAATTATAGTTTAAAATATATAAACAACAGATCGTCCATTCAATTCAATCAATATAAATTGAATGAAATATAATATATATGTTTTAATAACTGTCAGTTTGAAACTATGAATATTGGTGGAGATTGTCGTCAGTCAAAGAGAAAAAAAAAAAAAGATAAAAATTGAAAAGTTTGGTATATTATTAACATAGAGCTTTATATAAAGGCTCAATTACAACTATAATCGTGATCATACAAATAATATTATATTAATTAAAAATTTACCACAATATTTATCGTAAAATACAATTATACTATTGCACGAGCTCAAATTCGGATAAATTCCTGATAATGTGCGTGGAATCTGTAAGAAAATTAAAAGCCTCAAGGGTGATAATTGCTCTAGTTTGGATATACAAGAGATTACTGCTCTAGAAGTCCAACGTGAGAAGCTTCTTGCCAAAGAGAAAATTTATTGAAGGCCAAAATTGCGAGTGACTTAATTAGCACATGGGACCATAATTCAAAGTTTTTCATCAACAAGACTCTCAAAGATAGTAAACTAATTTGATTGGAGGTCTTTGTGATGATTTGAGTGACTGGCATTTTAATCCCCAGAGTATTGTTGATGTCATTGTATCTTATTTTGCTAAAATTTTTAATTCTTCCAGTCCGTCTATTGATGATATGGACAGGGTGTTGTCTTTAGTGCCACATAGGATGTTTAAGGAAATGAATGATATTTTATTGAGACTTTTCAGTATCAAGGAAGTGAGGCAAGCTCTTTTTGACATGCGTTGGTTTAAAGCTCCTATGGTTGATGGGATGCTGACACTATTTTATAAGAAATATTGGCACATAATGGGAAATGATATTGTTGCAGCCTGTGACAGAGGTGATATTAGTTCCTGGAACACTACTTTGATTACTCTTATTCCTAAGATTAGGAATCCCAGGTGTGTGAAAGACTTCAAGCCTATTAGTCTCTACAATGTGTTATATAAAATTATCCCTAAGGCCATTACCAATCGGCTGAGAGGATCACTTAATACAGTCATTGATGACGTTTGGAGTGCTTTTATGCGTGCACGACTTATTACTAATAATGTCTTATTAGGTTTCAAAGGTATTCACTGATTGTGGAACCATAAAAGGGGTCATAGGGATTTTTTTATCTTTAAAACTTGATATGAGCAAGGTGTATGATAGGGTGGAAAGGATTTTCTTGGAAAAGATCATATGATTAAAATGAGCTACTATGATAGATAGGTCAACCTGATTATGCAATGTATCAATTCAGTTACCTATTCTTATCTCATGGTGTGGTGATTGGACACATCAAGCCCATATATGGCATCAGGCAAGGAGACCCATTGTCCCCCCCCTATATATTCTTGTTTTATGCTCAAGGTCTATCATCACTTCTTTACTCTACTGTGAACTAAGGGTTGATCCATGGAATTCAAACATCGAGAACTAGCCCTGTTATTTCTTATATGTTCTTTGTCGATGATGGTTTGTATTTTACAAGCCATCTATTTAAGATTGCAATCATCTCAGGCAGTTTTTACAAGACTATAAGTAGGCATTAGGCCAACTGATTAATTTTGAGCAGTCAATAATATCCTTCAGCCTCAATACTCATTTGCCTATGCAAGCGGATATCATTAATATTTTTAATATTTGGGTAGTTTCAAGTCATCAGGTGTATGTAGATTTGCCCACTGTATTTATGTGAAACAAGTGTTTGCAGTTTGGTTATATCTGAGATAAGGTGGTAAAGAGGCTGAATTGTTGGACTCATAAATTTTTCTTTGTGGGAGGTCATGAAACCTTTATTAAGTCTATAATTCAAGCTTTGCCTACTTATGCCATGACATGTTTTCATATTCTCACATCTATTATTCCAGATATAGAGAGATTTTGTGTTAATTTTTTACAAGGATCTGATGATGATCGAAATAAAATGCATTGGAAATCTTGGCAAATTTTATGCAATCTGAAGAGACTTAGTGGGTTTAGTTTTCAAGATCTCACACTATTTAATAAGGCAATGCTGGGTAAATAATTATGGAGAATTATGCCTCAACTTTTTTTTTTTTTTATTACACTTGTGCTTAAAGGGAGATATTTTCCCTTTGGGTCGGTGTTGAAGGTGGGTATTGGCCAAAAGCCCTCTTATATTTGGCGACGCATTGTCTGGAGTAGGGATTTATTCAATAGTAGTGTTCGATGGTGTGTTGAGAGTGACGAGAAGGTCTAGGTTTACCATGATAAATGGTTGCCACGACCATATGCCTTTGCTATAACATCACCTCCTTCTCTATCTCAGAACACCAGAGTTTTACGACTACTCTTAACAAATGGAAATTGGAATAGGAACTTCTTAGCTAACATTTTTTGCCTCATGATATTGAATAATTCTTTCTATTCCATGACTTCAATTTATGGGTCTAGATAATATTTGTTGGCATTGCAATAGGTGGGCTATATATTTTATTAAGAGTGCATACAATCTAGATTCATTGCCTAACATGTCTCATGCTAGCTTGTCTTCCTTGAGAATGTTGGGTTGGTGTGTGTATAATGGAGACTTTGTCATAATATTTTGCCAGTCCTGACCTTATTGTCACCAGTGTGGATTTGGTTTGGATGATGAGTGCCATGCACTTTTCAATTATCCTATTTCTATGTGAATCTGGAAACATAGCCCTTTTTATACTTTGGCTGTGAATCTTAAAAAGGAGTGGCCATTAATGCGTTTTGGATGGCTAAGGGCAAGTTAGATCAATACCATTTTGAAGACTTTGCATTATGTTGTTAGATGTCATGGTCCATTTGTAATAACACATTGCATGGGTATTCTTGCTTGAAGCATGATATGGTATATAATTGGGCAACTATGTTTTGACATGAGTATTGGACTGCCTTCGCTTCCATTTGATCCCAGCCCAAATTAAATTCAAAACTCAATAGTTGGTCTTCGCCTCCTGTTAGTTTCCTGAAATCGAATATTGATGTTGCTTTTGTGGAACTTAGTGACATGTGTGGTCTTGAGGCTATGGAGTGTGATAATAAAATTTCTTTAATAGCTACCTTTGTTAGTAAAAAAGAGAGAGTTCCATCAATGATTATGGTTGAGTTGATGGTAGTGAGGGAAAGATTGTAGGTAGCTTCGAAATGTGGCTTTCAAGAGGTGATTGTTAAGTTTGACTTGGTTTGTGGTGTTGCTCTTGTATAGAATGAAGGGTCTTTCTGTAAATGTGATCATATTTTAGCTGATATTCACTTCTTAGCTAGTATGTTTTGTTCTTATTATTTTGTTGCTATTCAAAAATCTTATAATATTATTGCTCATTCTTTAACTAGATTCGGTTTAAGACTAGATGATGAACAAATTTGGCTTGAAGACAAATCTCTTTTATGGATTTGTGACCTTTTGTTTGTTGATTTGCCTTGATATTTGTATGGTTTCACAATTAATTTCCTTACTTTGGTGTGTAATTTTTTTTTTTTTCAAGATTTTCCCTATGAATTTTGCGTGAAAGGTTTTTTTAATAAGACACTCTTAACTTGAGCATCCTTTAAATGAGGCTAATATTTCCCTAAAATAAAATCTTTTATGGGTTCATACCTTAAAATGTGTCAACCTTCAAGTCTATGCCACAATAACTCATACAAATTTGGACTAGGTATAAATCGTAAGACTTTTATAAAAGTTTAATTCCAAAGTTTGCAAATTAGAAGTGTTAGTTCTTGAATGGATAAAATTAATTTAAATTGCTTCAAAGATTACTCAAATCTAATTTGATCTAGAAAAAATTTATACTTGAACTTAAAATATTAAAAAAAAATTTAGTCAAATTTGATACAATATAAACTGAAATAGTTGATTGACAAAATACAACCTAAAAAATATTATACAATCAATTTGCAATGACTCAATTTTTACTTTAAAAATATTAAAATCATTAGTAACCTAATTTAATTTGCAAGCATCGCGAATTTATCTTATCAAAATTTATATATAAAAAAATATGATCCAAAATTAATTCAATCCATGTCAATATAACTCAATTTATTTACCACCTTTTTTATAGACACCTCCCCTAAATATATGGATAAGTATTTTCTTATCTTGATATTTAAAAATTTTGAAAAAGGCATACATATAACTCCATATATCTTTATTTGGCAATATCGCAAGTATATATTTGTATTTCAAAAACCAGGTGATAATAAATTAAATTACAGTTACAAAAGAGAAAAAAATGTTTCTGAATTTTCTATCATAGATCATTAATTTTGAATAAATAATATATCATAATAATTATTTTAGTAGTTTTGAACATTTTATATTAATCAATTATTATAATTATTTTATTGCATAAAATTTTTTATGTTTTAGCTAAGCTATTGGATGCTTAATATTTTGAATACAGTTAATATTTACTCGATCTGAAAATTCGATATGAATATGTGTGAAAAAATTTTGATTTGATTTATTGAAATTGAAAAAATTTAAAATGATTCAGATTAAAATTGATTTGTCCAGAAATTGAGTTTATCCAAGTTGTAAGTCATGTAATTTAAATTATTAAAAATACTTAAAACTAAAATAATGTTTTTCATTTTAAAAGTCAAAATTTTAAGTAACTCAAATCCGACTCAATTTGAAAAATAACTAGAATTTATTTCTGAACCTTAATATCATTATTCAAATTTCTTCAATATGAAATGACTCAATTTAAACTTATTCAAATTTAGAGTCAATTAAATTTAAAATTATCTGACTGATCTAATTCATTTATTTCCTCTATTTACTACAAACTTTATATTATGTCTCCACGATGAATGACTTGCGCTTAGAGGCGGATTGACATCCTTGGGAGGAGCCCTAACCTCCCCTTCCCTCTCCCAAAAGTTATTAATTTTTTTAAGATGATTTTTTTAAAAAAAAATTAGTATATCATTTGTAATTATTTTTTATTGATTCAAATCATTAATTAGGTTTTAAAAAATTAGTCTATCATTTTTAATTATTTTTTTGTTGATTCAAATCATTCATTAGGTTTACATACAAAAAAAAAATGAATCAAGTTTTGAATTTATACTTAAAAATAATATTTCAAACCCAATCGAGTTGGATAATTTCTTATTCATTTTTTAAAAAAATTCATTTATATTCTTTATTATTTATATGATATTTTTATAATTTATTAAAAATTTTTAATCATATAGATAAATAAAAGTTTGATTAAAATTTTTATTTTTGTTCAAATACTTAATAAATTAAATATAATTTATTTTTTAAGCAAATGAATATACAAAATGAAAATGAGTAATTGAATTAAATTCATATAAAATTAAAATAAAGAAAATATTTTTAATTTTAAATAATGCTAAATATGTTTAATAATTTAAATCATATCATTTTGATCGACCTTTGTGTTAAGTCATGTCATTGTTATTTTTTAATATATATATATATATATATATATATATATATATATATATATATATATATTTAAATACCTATTTTAGATTTTTTTAATATTTATATAATATTTTTTCTTAATTTATTACGAAAGATATTTTAAAAAAATCAATTTTAATCAGATAGATTTTATATAAATATGACTTAATTAAAAAATTTATTTAATTTTTTAAGTAAATAACTATACATAATGAAAATGAGTAATTAAATTATATATATAATTAAAAACAAAAATAATTTTTAATTATTTCAAAATTTAAATTGGATTATCAGATCAATTCGCAAGTCATCTAAAGATTACGTCAACTCAAGTTGACCTACAATTGAACTTGGGTCAAGTTAAGTTTAACCCAAACGTTTTTTAGCCATTTAAAATTGAATAATTTTCTCTAATTGGATCAAATATGAATCGTAGTCAGATCAAAATTACCACTTTAGGGATGTGTTTAACAATCTATGTAATTTAGAAATGTATCTAATTGTAAATTTATTTTTCTTACTTAATTCCAAAAGTTATCCCATCAGTGTATAGAGTTGTATACCATAATTTTCAAGTCATTATATAGGGCATCACCAAAAAAGTCATTATATAGGGCTTTATAAATATTTTAGCAAATAGTAAATGAAACAACTAATATTTTGTAATAAGTTTTATATTTTTAGAAAATGTTAATATTATCATTCTATAATTTATGCATAGTATTTCAAAGCACTCAAAAAATAGTCTATAATGCAACTTTATTTAAGCATGAGTCATCATACTTAACCAATTCTAAATTTAGAGGAAGTATGAGGATTGCGATAGATTAATAACCAACATAAAATTTTTGATGTAATACTACAAAATTTTACGTAAAAATTCATTTTCTATATAAATTTTGAGGATTTTTGCCAAAACTTAAATATGAATTCAATAAATATTGAGATAAATATTAGGGCATCTCCTACTTATAATGTGCTACATCATAGTCCAAGTGTAGTGAGAAATAGGCCAAATGTAGGACATTCTTCAAAAGTGATACATTATTAGTGTCTGGATGTGGCACTAAATATGCAAAGGTTCTTGTATCATGAATGCATATGGGTAAAGGAGCTAGCTCATAGCAATAGTAACATTAATAGCAGTACGGGTAATATACGTAATAGAGCGTGTTGACACCACTATAAAGTGAGGTAGAGATAGGAATGAGTAGAGACTAAAATTAGGATAGGTACATGAAATATAAGATTTTTTACAAGTAAGCTAATGGAGCTAGTAGACGTTATAGAGAGGAGAAAGTTGAACATTGTATGTACTCAAGAGGCTAAATAGGTAAAAAGAAAGTTAAAGAAATCAAAAAAGAGAATAAGTTATGGTATATAGGAAAAGAGAGAAACAAAAATGGAGTGGGCATTATTATAGGTAGTTCATTAAGGGATGTTATAATATCAGTAAGGAAAGTGGGAGACAGAATCATTATAGCGAAACTAGTTTTAGAAAGTAAGGTGATTAATGTGGTTAATGCATATGCACCACAAGATGATCTAAATAGTCAGAGCAAATGGGGATTTTGAAAAGACATTGATTATATCATGCTAAACATATCAAATGAAGAGAATATCTTCATTGATAGACTCAAATGGTCATATAGGTCGAGATAAAAGCTATTTTGAGGAAGTAAATGGAGGTTTTTGGCTTTAGGAGTAAAAATAAGGAGGAAAAAAGTATCGTTGATTTTGTAATTATTTATGAACTAATTGTGGCTAATATATTGGCCTAGTGCACCAAGAAGGGGGGTTGAATTGGTGACTGATTGAAAATTAAAAGGAAGCTTAAAGTGTTTAGAAAGTTAAGAATGAAAGGAGAAGAATCAACACAAAAGGTTTATAGTGGTTCAGGTGTTAACGAACCCTACATCCGCTTCTCAATTCTTCACAATTGGGTATTTCACTCAACTAAACTTGGTGTTTTCAAGCTCACACCTAACTTTTAAAACTTGTGTTTTGTGACTCACACAAAACCTTACAACATTGTGTTTTTAGGCTCACACAAAATCTCTCTTAAGTGTTTTGGATATGCTAACACTTTAACCTCTTACAAGAGTTTTATAATCTAAGCTAACTCTCAACATACTTACAAAAGTGTTTATTGTTAACACCAAACAGTCAACAACAAATAAAGAAGAGTAAAAGAATAGCAAAGTGGCAAGAGTTTGGTTATAATTAATTCAATTTTTTTGCATTTACATAAGTTTGGTGGAGTATTTATAGTCCATATCCACTAAAGAGATATTACTCTAAAACTATCCCTAAACCTCTAAGTTGTATTGAGCAAATTTTGCATTAAATGCTTGTCGGCAGAAGTTGCGGTCACAAATTTTCAATTTGCACTGAGGAGCCAAAACTTGCAGTAGAGAATCTCGCTCTGTGTCTAACGACTAGTCCACGTATCTTTCATCCATTGGTTGTCCAAGAAATATAGTTGTTGTGTTTAACCTACTTCTTAAAAGTCGCGGTCATGAGTTGGCTTTGTCTTGGGCGCAACTAAGACCGCAAATTCTTCTGTTTGGAAAGGTAACTTCAACTTCTTGATTCATAATCATAACCAAATATTTGCCCTCACGATTTTTGATTTTCAACGGTTCCCTTGGACACTTAGCGTGTTATGGCTGTGGTTTTGGTTCCTTCCTTTGTCACTATGAAATTTGCAATTGTGACCTTAGGCGCGAATGCTACCGCAAATTCCTCTGTAATTCAACCAAGGCCCCTTTGGTTGAGTCGCGACTGCGAATTCGCTCGCGAATTCCTCTGGCCTAGCTTTATACATTCTTATAGCAATGTCGCATCACGATTTAGGGAATATCGATCGCAAATTTGGATGTTCTTCTAAAAGATGGAGATTTTTACTTCCATCCAACTTCCAATGTAAATAACTCTTATAAACTGCAAATAAATACTTGAATAAAGCATTAGAATTGATCAATCTCTATTGTCAAGATCAAAAGAGGCTTATGACATAGGTTTAACCAACGTTGTCTAACAATCTCCCCTTTTTTTATTTTGACAACTTAAATTGATCCTAAAGAAGAAATAAATACATGAGTTGTGAAGTTGGAATGGTCTATGATTAGATAATTAAAGGATTATAGACAATGAAAAAAAATTCTAAGTATAAATCCTTATATAGAACTTGCTCCCCCTCAACTTATGTTTTTCTTATGCACAAAACTCTCATTTTCTTTCAATATGTTATTCTTTCCCCCTTTGGTAAGATTAAAAAGAGGGTAAGGAGTGAATACATGAAAGAGATACATAAATTGAGAGTGAATAATGATAGAAAGCAAAACAACAAAGTCAATATATAAATTGCAATCACATAAAATATGAGACATTGAATTGCAAAAACAAACACTTTTATTTATATAATAATTTGTGGGATCAACAGTTTTTACATCAAGAACTAAAAGATAACACAAAAAAAAAAAAAAAGAAAGCCTAAAGACAATAAAAAAGATAAGAGAATTATCATCATCTCCAGAATCGTCTTGGTCTTCATTGTCCCCTCCACCCTTAGCTTTATCACCCTCCTTAACCTCCTGGTTGTTCTCTTCTTCCAGTGTGTCCTCCCAATCATTAAAATTTGAAAGATGGCATGAAGGAGCACATTTTCTCTTGTAAGTCCACTAAGTCACTATGTAGGTGGGAAAGGAGGAGAAATCTTCTCTTCGGCATCCTCATCACTTTGTCCAATTTTTTGTTGATGGAGGTAAAAGAGATTTTGGTTTTAGGCTTAGGTTGGGGAGGTAGAATAAGTTGGGTTCCCTTTTCAATAGCAGGCCTTTTTCTTTTAGAGGCTTGGGAAGACTCTGGTTTCTTGGGTTCAAAAGCGCCTAAGGTGTAAGTGTAAAAATCTAGGTGAATGGCTTTTGCATTGATGAGGTAGGGGAGGTTTAGAAAATTTTGGGAAGAGGAAAGCTTCTTAGTGAGGAATTTTTCATTTTTCTCATTTAGAGCCTTTACGTATAGGTAAATGGCAGTTATATGGGAAGGAAGAAGAAATTGACTCTTGGGTTTGGTGCTCATGTGGATCAGTTGATCCATAAGATAACGACCAGTTTGAATGAGTTTATTTTTGATAAGGCAGAAGGAAAGCAAGATCCTTTTGGGATACCTTTTCATTACCATCACCTCTTGTATTAACAGAGAAGGTGATCGTACGATGAAGTAACAAAAAATGAAGGGTTCAGATGTATTTGGCTCAAGAGGTTTTGGGGTCATATTTGGTCTCAATGGAAATTTTGGACTAGAACTCAAAATATATGACATCAAGAGTGGAGGTGATGAACGAAATATGATTCGAACCCGTGACCAACAATCCCCCCTAGCACCTGTCAGCCACTTATTGCAATAGCATGCCTTCCAGGGGATTCGAATCCGTGACCTACTCCAATACCAATTGTTAGGATCAAACGCTTACCACTACGCCAAAAGCCATAATTGTTAGCAAAGGCGGAACTTTATTTCCTTATACATGCATAGCAGCCAACGCCACGTTTCGAATGCACACCGACAGCAGGATGCTGGACTTAGCCCTCCAAGCCTCTACCCAACAAGAGTGCAATCAGTTGGCAATCAAATCACTTAAATGTATGACGATTACCTAAATTCGTGACCAAAATCTGAAAGTCGCGACTGCTAATTTTGAAAAATATGAGTAACAAATATAAAATCTTTGGAAAACAACGCGTTCAATGGTTAAAAGATTTAAAATTTGAACAAATTTGAGGTGGAAATTGAAAGTTGCGATCGTGAATTAATAGTTGACAGTTGAATGAAGAATACTTGTAATTTGCTACTGTGAACCATGAAATAGCGATCGCAAAAGTCCTAAAAGATAACTATGAAATTATGAGACTTGACTATTTAAACTGTGATCCACTCAATTTATTGATGTCCAATTTATGCAAATTGGCATGAAAAGGCTCAATTGCACATAAAATTAAGACATCTAAAGGAATGCACATCACATGCATCATACAAGGCAATCATTCAATCATGGAATAATGCAACATATTAAAATGATCTAATTTTTCACTTTAAAGAGCTTTCATAAAAAATTTCTAACGCTCTCTTAATGAAGTTCATCCTTTCTTCATTGAGAGGTTTTGTGAAAATGTCCGCAAGTTGATGATTTGTCTATAAATTCTAGCACAATATCACCATTTTAGACATGATCTCTAAGATAGTGATGCCTAATGTCTATATGTTTGCTCTTAGAATATTGGATGAGATTTTTGGAAAGATTTATTACATTAGTGTTGTCACATTTAATGGAAATGTGATCAACATCTTTGCCAAAATCCTTTAATTGTTGTTTCAACCAAAGGACTTAGGTGCAACAACAACCTATAGCTACATATTCACCTTCGACAGTGAATAAGGCAACCGAAACTTGCTTCTTGCTAAACCAAAAAACTAGATCTTCTTCTCTAAATTGGCAAGTTTCAAAAGTGTTTTTTCTATCTAAAAGACTACCAGCATAATCTGCATTCGAATAACCTATGAGGCTAAAAAAAGACTCTCTAGGATACTACAACCCTAAATGTAATAAGCCATGTAAGTATTTAAAAATCATTTTAATAGCATTCAAATGTGATTCTTTGAGACAAGATTGAAACCTAGCACACATGCATACATTAAACATTATATCAGCTCTAGAAGTGGTAAGATAAAGTAGAAAGCCAATCATACCTCGATATCTCTTCTCATCGACCGACTTACCCAATTCGTCCTTATCCAATTTGATGGTAGCACTCATTGGTGTTTTTGCCACTTTACATCCTTCCATGCCAAATTTCTTAAGAATTTCCTTTGTGTATTTGACTTGGTTGATGAAGATCCCATCTTTGGTTTGCTTGATTTGTAGACCAAGGAAAAACATGAGTTCTCTCATCATACTCATCTCGAATTTCCTAGTCATATACTTAGCAAAATCCTCACAAAGAAATTCATTAGTAGCACTAAAAATGATATCATCAACATATATTTGCACTATTTGTGTATCATGATTATGCCTTTTAATAAACAAAATTGTGTCAACCTTACCCTTTTTAAAATCATTTCTCCAAAGAAAAGAACTAAGTCTTTCATACCAAGCTCTTAGAGCTTGTTTCAAACCATACAAGGCTTTATTCAATTTGAAAGCATAATTTGGAAAAGTATGTGATTCAAAACTAAGAGGTTGTTTAACATAAACTTCCTCCTCAATAACACCATTTAGAAAGGTACTTTTGACATCCATTTGAAATAGTTTGAAATTTATGTGACATGCATATGCCAAAAGAATCCTAATGGTCTTTAATCTTGCTACGGGGACATAGGTCTCATCATAATCAATGCATTCCTCTTGATTGTAACATTTAGCAACCAATCTAGCCTTATTTCTAGTGATGAATCCTTGCTCATCTAACTTATTCCTAAACACTCATTTGCAACCTACAATTGGGTGTTTCTTAGGCCTGGGAACAAGTTTCCATACATTATTTCTCTCCAATTAATTGAGTTCCTCTTGCATAGCAATCACCCAACTCTCATTATCAAGAGCCTCATTAATAGATTTTGGCATTGAAAAATAAATGCAAGATTATTATCTAAAGTATTGAGTTGAGATCTAGTACTTATATCCTTTGAAGTATCACCAATGATCAAGCCTTTAGGGTGATGGTTAAAAAATCTCCAATCTTTAGGAAGATCTTGGTTTGGTGATTTCACTTGTTGATGTTGGAGATCTTTATCTTTTCTTGATGATTTGCTTTCTTCAAGGTCCTGATCCTTTTCTCTTACTGTATCCTCCAAATCCAATTTCTCAAAATCACCAACAATATCATCAACCAAAGAACCTTTCCCAAGATCAAGCTTACTAGATTTATCAAACACAATATTCATAGAATCTTCAATAACCATTGAACTCTTATTAAAAACCTATAGGCTTTACATATGGTGGAATAACCTAAGAAGATGCCTTCATTAGTTTTTGAATCAAAATTTCCAAGATTATCCTTGGTATTCAAGGTATAACACTTACATCCAAAAACTCTTAGGTATGCTAACTTGGGCTTTCTACCATTCCATAGCTCATAAGAAGTTTTATTAAGAATGAATCTTTTGAAAACTCGATTTGTACTATAACACGAAGTATTGATAGCTTCAGTCCAAAAGTAATTTGGCAAATAATATCCATTGAGCATAGTTCTAGCTATCTCTACTAGTATCCTATTTTTCCTTTCTACAACACCATTTTCTTGTGGTGTTCTAGGAGTTGAAAAGTTATGAAAATTTTCATTTTCTAGGTAATATGATTTAAAAGACTCATTTTGAAATTCTTTTTGATGGTCACTTCTTATGGAAAACATGAAGTAACCCTTTTCATTTTGAATCCTTTTTGCAAAAGTTTTAAAAGCATCAAAAGTATCATGCTTATGAGTTAGAAAGGAAACCCAAGTAAACTTGGAGTAATCATCAACTAGGACTAGTGCATAATATTTTCCACCTAAGCTAGCCCTCCTATTAGGTCCTTTCAAGTCCATGTGAATTAATTGAAGAGGTCTAGATGTACCTATAACATTCTTTACTTTAAAGGAAGATTGATGTTGCTTCCCCATTTAGCAAGAATCACATGTCTTGTCTCTAGAGAATCTTAGCTTAAAAAGACCTTCCACTAGCTTTCCCTTTGATAAGCTTTATAAGAGCTCTATGCTAGAATGTCTAAGCCTTCTATGTCATAACCAAGCTTTATTACTAAGAGACATAAGACATTTAAATGATTGGTTAGCCAAATTGTCTAAGTCAATTAAGTAGGTATTGCCCTTCCTTTCCCCTTTGAATACTACCTTTTTATCCACCAAAGTGGTAACTCAACATTCTCTAAGGTCAAAGATGACTTTATTACCTTTGTCACATAATTGACTTACACTAAGCAAGTTATGTTGTAAGCCATCAGTAAGTAAAACATCATTAATTAAAGAACAACCATTCTTACCAATAGTCCCAATGTCAGTTACCTTACCCTTGACATTGTTTCCAAATGTAATATTGCCACCCTCTTTTTCCTTTAGGGATATGAATAGTTTCTTATTGCCATCATGTGCTTTGAGCATCCGCTATCCATATATCAATCATTTGTTTCATTGGTGGCTACCAAACACCCCTAAGCTCAATGACTTCACCTTTTAATGAGTCATTTTCCTTTCTTAATAAAATTAGAGATGAAGATGACTTGGATAGACTCTCTATAGACTTTTTGAGTTCTTCATTTGAAGCCCTCAATTCACTTATAAGACTATTCAGGGATTTGAATTCATCCTCTAATTTAGTGCACTTCTTCTTATAAGTTTTCATTTGTGACCTATACTTATCACATTTCATGGTGAAAACTTCTAAAAGCTCATCATCCATGTCATCTAATTCTTCAAATTCAGACTAAGAGTAAGGTGAAGAGCTTACCTCATTAAGTGAATCCTCTTGAGCCATGAAGAAAAGGTTTGCAACCTTTTCCTTTTCATTTTTTCACTTGAGCTATCATTCTAAGTGGCCTTGAAGCTTTTTCTTTTTCCTTTGTCCCTTTTCTTTTTTTCTTTAACTTGGGGCAATCATATTTGATGTGGCCTTGCTTACCACATTCATAGCAAGTGACATCATTTTATCTTTCTTTATGAGTTGGAGTTGTTTTCTTAAAGTTCCTTTTTTCTTTCCTTCTTCTAATCAGCTTTTCAGTTCTTCTTGAAAGCATTGCAAGCTCCTTCTCCTTCTTGTCACTTTCCTCTTCACTTGAAGCTGCTTCTACTTCTTTATCCTTTGATGAAGACTTAAATGCCAAAGTCCTCCTTTCTAGTTTTTCAGATTTCTCTCATTGACCTCCCATTCTCTTCACTTCTTCATCCTTTTTTAAGGCTAACTCATGAGTTAAGAGTTTGCCTATTAAGACATCCATTGACACATTTCCTATCTCTAGGTTGAAGTCTTGGATACTACACACCCTTGTACCAAATTTTTCAAGAGGTAGAGATTTCAAAATTTTAAAGTTTACTCATGATTGGTGAGAATTCTCCTAAACTTTTTCATATTGGTGATGATTACAAGGAGTTTATTTGTCATGTTTGTGATGCTTTCTTCCTCCTTCATCATAAATAGCTTCCACTCCGTCACATATATCTCAAGTCGGCTAGATTTCATAAAGGTAGTGCCCTCATGATAGTTCTCCAAGGCCTTCCAAATGCCATGAGCAGTAAGGCAATGTTGGACCCTTCCAATTTCTTCTTTTGAGAGGGAACTTAGAAAGATTGTCATAACTCTTTTATTTTTGCCATTGGATCTCGTATGTGCTTCAACCCACTCCTCTCTAGAGATCAACTCTTTACTTTTATCCACCACTTTGGTAGGTGGCTTCCATTCCTTTGCAACAATATCCTAGAGATCTACCACATCACTATCTAGATAGATTTTCATCTTATACTTTCAATGAGTATAGTCTGCTCCATCAAAATATGGCTTGAGGTGAGTATGGATTCCTTCTTGTGCCATGATCTTTACTCACACAATTAAGCTTTAGAATGAGACTTGGCTCTGATACCACTTGTTGGCCTAGTGCACTAAGAAGGAGAGTTGAATTGGTGGCTTATTGAAAATTAAAAGGAAGGTTAAAGTGTTTAGATAGTAAAAAGGAGAGGAGAAGAATCAACACAAAAGGTTTATAGTGGTTCAGGTGTTAACGAACCCTATGACTACCCCTTAATTCTTCACAATTGGGTATTTCACTCCACTAAACTTGGTGTTTTCAAGCTCACACCCAACTTGTACAACTTGTGTTTTGTGGCTCACACAAAAACCTTATAACCTTGTATTTTTAGGCTCACATAAGAGTGTAATCGGTATACCACGGATATCGATACCGTCATTTTTACCGATACCGCGTAATACCGAAATCGACAAACCATAATACCGACACTAATACCGCGAAGGTTGAAAACCGTCTAAACCGATACTGCTAAAATTATGCGGTATTCGCGGTATTACCGATATCAATAACGATACCGAAAAATGTAGCAAAATTTGTTATTGTATCATATAAATAGTATTTGTGAAGTTGTCTTTTAAATAGTTAAATTTTATTAGATTCAAATAGTTTTATATTGTTCTCCAACTTAATTAATGAAAAGGAAATTTAAAACAATTAAAAAAAAAGACTTGTGCCTTAATATTGTACAAACTAATTTCATTCAATTAGAAAGAAAATATTCAATGTGAGTATTTGGATATTTATTTTTCTACAATAAAGATAAAAGCGTCTTCATTTATTGATTGATGAGCATTTTTAATTTTGTTAGATAATGAAAATTTTTTATTCTTTCATGGAAATAAATAAATTTTTGGTCAATTTCTTAAATACTATTGAGTAATCTATTTAAGTATAATTACTCAATTGCCAAATATAATTTTAACTAT
Organism: Omphalea diandra; assembly: GCA_949677035.1. Taxonomy (NCBI): domain Eukaryota; kingdom Viridiplantae; phylum Streptophyta; class Magnoliopsida; order Malpighiales; family Euphorbiaceae; genus Omphalea; species Omphalea diandra. The sequence continues at coordinate 46,944 of CATIWR010354060.1, forward strand.
AAATTTATAGTCATGTCAAGTTTTGAGAAATTTGTACTTGATTAGACAAAAAGAATAAAAAATCATTCAAATCCAACTCAAATTGAATTTTATATTTAGAACTCGATATGATATAATTATATAAATGAATCATATATTGCTCGATCTATTTGAGCGTGATGAAATATTTGATAGATCAAATAAAATATCAATCCATAATTCACTATAATACTTACAAAGATGCGTAAAATCAATCATGTACAATGCTTCATGCATAAAACTTTATGATTAAAAAAATGAATAAAAAGAAGCAACTTATTCTATTTATAATTTCAAATAGGATAAATCGATGATTATTGTAAATAGTAATTATATAACTAAAATTTTCAATTGCACTGTATTAATGTATAAATTTATTTTTAATTTTGATTAATTCAAAAATTAATTTAAAAATATTTTATGTAGTATAAAATGAAATGTCAAATAAGAGGTGTAAGTTTCGCGGTTTTGAAATGATATACCACCAAAACTGAACCGCCAAACCAAACCGAAACTGGAGTCATTTTGTTATCAGTATACCGATAAACCCAAACCAAAAATCGAAACCGAAAAATCTCAAATCTTAATACTGAAAATTTTTAATTTATAATGATTTCGATTTCGATTTGGTTTGACAGTTCGGTTTTGGCGGTATACCGTTTCAAAACCGCGAAACTTACACCCCTAAACTCATGTAATGAACAACCCAAACTTTATCTTCATTTGTCGAAATCTCTTGTTGCCTGATACATTTGCAATACAAAAATTCTAAAAATTTTATTTAGCTTAATAGTAAATTTTAAAATTAAAATCAAAATAATTAATTTATATTTTTTACTTTTCCATAAGACACTATCAAAAATCTGTCACATATCAAATAGTAGGAGATTTCTTGTTTCTCAATTAAAAAATTATATTATATTTTTGCAAAAATTTTGTAGTGAATTCATTTTACGATTTAGAATCGTGAATCATTCAATAAGAGGTGGTTTGCATAAATAATTTTATGAAAAATGGTGAAATGTCACTAATAAAAATAAATAAATCAAATAAATAATTTTTTATAATTGATAATTCACTATTTTAGATGATAAATTTAGGTCATGTTAGAATTTATTTTTTATTGTAATATTGAAGCATCCCATTCATCTATTTGGGTTGATTTTTTTGGATAAATTATTATCAACTCCTTAAAGTTTGACAAAATTTTTACCAATCAATAACTCTATTTCTACAGTTAAACTATTATGTCTCTTATATTTAATTCCTTCTATCTTAGTCATTATGTTATTTTTTTATTAAATAATCTTAAAATTTCAAGTTCACCATTAAATTTAAATTTTTTATTTTTCATCTCATTTCTTTATTTAATAACCATTAAAAATTAAAACAACATTCAACATTAAAATAAATCAAACATGCTCAAATATCAAAAAATCTTAAAACTTATTTATAATTTAAAATTAATAAATAGTTAAATACAATTGACTCCACGAAAATAATAAAATCATCAATAAAGAACATTTTAAAATCGCAAAAAAAAAAAGATATTAAAAACTACACACGCATAATAGTTTATACATAATATTATAAAATAAAATAATTTTATTGTCATTTAAATGGTAGAAAATATAAAACTATTTATTCTGATTTTTATTTTTATTTTTGGGAGAAAAGAAGTCTCTGTATTGAAACTAAGAAATGACAACAGGATTAACATCCTTGTAGACCTCGACTAAGGCCACCGAAAGCACAATATCACTTTCGATAAAAAAAAAAAAAAGAAAGCACAATATCAGGCCAACAGAACTCATCTAAAGGGCTATGACATTAACTTTATTTATTTATGTTTGACTAACAACAAAAGTTCTAAAAACTTAAGGAGAAGATTTTTATTATTATCGAAATTAAATTTAAAATTTAAATTAACTTATTTTTCAAAAAAGAAATTATAAATAATAAATTATGTTAAATTTCATGAAGTAAATAATACTTTATCTTTTTTTTTTTAAAAATCAAGGTTAGCGTGATTCTTCAATGTTTAGGGAAACACAATGAATATATAAGTTAAATGAAATAGAACAACTAATTAATGTGCGAAATAAATTTATAAAAGATAGATACTTATTTTTCTGCCCGCATATATATATATATATATATATATATATATATATATATATATATATATATATATATATATATATTTCATGAATTCTTTTGTGTTTAATTAATGATGCCATTAGATAAGTTTATTAGATTAAAATTATCACTTCGCTAGAAACCGACAAGTAAAGATGTATATAAATTAAGCTATGGTTGATGGTATCAAAGCCCTCCAAGATTTCTTGTTTGTCATCAAGAAAATGATGTCAGATTGATGTTTGCACCATTTTTATATTATAGTGAAAGCCTTAATTAAGCAAAGTATTCTATCCTTTTTTTTTGGTTCTTAACTAAAGAAGTAAGAAATTTCATTTATATTTCTTTGAGTCAACAAAAAAGAAATAATGATTTTCACCAAATTCTACCCTCTCCAAAAAAAAAAAAACTTTAAAATAATATGTTCTTGTATTGATCTTATTATACAAGGAGTGAATATATAAAATAGCCTCGTGAAAACAGGTCATTACTTAATTAAGTCAGCAAATATACAGAAAAAAATTAAGGGAATAAATTATGAAATTTGGTTTTTGTTTTTCATTGGTAGACAATGGTCTCCAATTTGATCTTGCATATCTTCATGCTTCATGGAAATCGTTTACCACTTTTTTTTTCCCCACAGAAAATGAGGTAAGCTTAATTGTTTTTTATATCTACATAATTTCTCTTATTCAACTCAGGAAATGAATATGAAAAATCTTAGGAAGCTACAAGCAAGTTCTGTCCAAATAAGGGAATATTACAGTTAGCATATTTTAATATTATAATTAATATATTTAAATAATAATTTTATTAATATATATATAAATATTGTTATTTTAAATCCTTTTTGCTTGATAAAATTATTTAAAATAATAATAGAATTTATCATAAATTAATAAATTATAATTATATAAATAATTTTAAAATTTTCATAATGATATTGTAATGTAATAACAATACGCATTATTGTAGAATTTATCTAAAACAAATTTGTCCTATTCGGTGTTTCAAGTTTACATGGAAAGAAATAATCTTTTTTTTTTTTTAATATACGAACCGGAAGAGAACTAATCATTTTTGGCCACATGTAATTAGAAAAGATCATGGTTCAGTAAGAATCCGTCCATCAAGGAGTGACGTTAAAACACGTCACCCACACTCCCCGTGACGTAAAACAACGCGTCACTGCCGTTGACGTTAGAGTCTTCCATTTGTCCGCATTCCCTATTTAATGCCACCACTGTAATCGACCTTCCCCTCCTAATTTCCAAGCACATACATGATATTTTCCTCCTTGCGTTCCTCAAAAGCCATGCAAGAAGCAATCCCATTTCGGACATACATCCCGGCCACCGCCACAGGAGGCGTCAACCCGCAATTTCCGCCACGTGACGGTGGAAATGTGTTATTACAAGATAATGGTGAAAATTATGTCCAAAAACTAGTTTTAGAAAATTCAGTTATAGTATTTGGGAAGCGTGGGTGTTGCATGTGCCATGTCGTGAAGAAGCTGCTGCTAGGGTTAGGTGTTAACCCTGCTGTGTTCGAGGTGGATGAGAAGGAGGAAGCAGCTATCATCAATGAGATAAAGATAATTGATGTTGGTAGAGAAGGGAAAGACGGCGCCGACAGTGATGGTGGTGATCTTCAAGTGCAATTTCCTGTGGTTTTTGTAGGAGGGAAGTTGTTTGGTGGACTGGAAAGGGTGATGGCTACCCATATCTCTGGTGAGTTGGTGCCTATCTTGAAAGATGCTGGCGCTTTGTGGCTGTGATCCTCATTTATTTCCCTTTTTCTATTTCCTTTTAATTTCGGTTATCTGATTTCAGTTGATGGGTTCTTTCTCTCTTGAAATTTTGGAGGCAGGAACACATATACTTATGAATTTTTTCTTTTTTACTTACCTCTTTGTTTTGGGTTTGAGGATTTAGATGAGGTTGTACATCATCTAATTTTAATTAGTTTGATGTTGATGTAGATTAATATGCAACTTTTATTTATGGATGATAAAAAGAAATTTGGAAATCATCAAGGTTATAGATCTTGAATCATGATATGTATATGTTTTTTCTTTTTTTCCCCTTGGGATGTTGATGTCTGTTGTTTGATTTAAGCCAGTGTTGGATTGACTTACAACATGAGATATTTTTCCCATAATTTCTAATATTCTGAAGGTCTATATGAGTTCGGAATTGCATGGGGCATATTATCTGCGCCTCCATACTGTGGAAAGAGATCGGTGCAGGGATTTATGAGCCAGTTTTTTCTCAGAAGTAGTGGCCAATTTCCTTTTCTTGTAAAAGAAAAAGAACAGAAACTCAGCTACATGTTAAAAATTTTTAGCTTTCCGTTTTCCATGAGACCCAAAAATATGATATATTAAAGGTTAATTGTTAAATTTGGTATTATTTCACTCCCACTTAAATTGACTTTTAGAAATTAAAATTGTTCAGAAGAAGAAAACTTGAGTAATCTCGTATGGGTTCCACACGCTTTAGCCCTCCAATGTCTCATAATTTTTTATGGAACAATTTGCCTTTATTTACTCCAAAAAAAAAAAAAATGAATTTTTAATTTGATCAATAACTGGGGGGAAAAAAAACTGTAGGCACTTGTTTTACTTTTGGCTAGAATTTCTGAAAATATATTATGTGATTTTTATTTTTATTTTAATTAGGGATGGAAATTTTTGAATCTGGGTAATGTGTGCAACTACAGTGATGTTGCGTATTCATGATGGGTTGATTAAGAGCATTATATATTTGTTAAGTTAGGTCATCAAGGTGATGTAAACAATGAACATCCCATGTTCCCAGCAGCCCAAATGCGATCACTTGTCACATAAGCAAAGGCCGAAAGGAAACAGTATAGTGATTGTCCAATCTTATCATCCTTACTACTGGTGTGGGTCAGATCAAAGCATAAAGCATCTGTTACTACTACTACTACTACTTCATGCATCACTTGTGGGTTCGGAATGTTATATATCATCAATTGCATCCACTATGTCCAGGTCAACAGATTATCAGATCAATTTCATCCGCTATGTCCAGGTCAACAGATCATCAGATCAATTGCATCCACTGTCCAACATATAAAGTATCAAATAAATTTATGATAATAAAAGATAAAATAAATTTTATTATTAAATTTATTTATTAATTTATATTATTTTATCAAAATAAATTTTATATTATTTCATTATAATTTTTTCATCAAAATTATTTTTAATTTTATATTATTTCGATATAAAAATTTAAAATATTGATTAAATGAAATATTGATTTAAAAATAATAAATGGGTTGAATCAAAATTATCTTTCATTCTCTATTTTACTTTGTCAATGTGAAGAATTTTTTTCTTATCCTTACTTCCATCGGGACTTTTTGTCTCATGAATAGTACTTTTGATAATATTTTTACATATTATTATATTTTTGTTTAATTGATTTTTTTTATATCTACTGCAATTGAATCAACAAGTAAAATTATTATAAAATCAGAGGTAATTTTAACGAAAAAGAATTTTATGATGAAATAATATAAATTTAAAAATAAATTTAACGAAAAATTTTATTTTATTATTTACTATTACTTTATAATAAATTCAAAATTTTATTTAATACTTTAATAGTTCAACTTATACCTTGTCTGCTTCATCTTGTAATTATTTCATAATTAGGGGGTAAGCAATAAATATCGTAAGTTTAGATCTTGGCATTACGTAGAATAAAAGAATTTGTCAGCAGCAAAGTTAGACTCACAAATTTGTAGAAACAAATGAAGAAGTTTGAACGGTAAACCACAATGACGTTAGAAATTGTAAAATCTGATGTTGGCAAAAATCAGAATCTAATTATGGATGATTTACAATTCTAATAATTCATTACATATTATAAATATTCTCAAAATAAGAAATTATATAAACAATTTTCTTTATTTTTTAACATATGGAAAAAAATAAAATAAATTTTCCTAAATGTGTTACTATACTTAAAGACGAATATTATAATATAACAGGAAATTTTTATTGTCCTCGACGTTCCTACATCCATATAACAAAATTTTTCTAAATGTTTTATTTTTTTTTTTCCCCTCTCTCTCCCTCTCTCTCTCAATCTCTTAAATTTTTTCTTTTTTAACATAGTCTCAATCTCTTAAATTAAATTCATATTTTTTTTCTGGATAAATATTTTAAAATTTTATAACATGAAGAGATCATGATCTATATATGATGATGACGTCCCTTATCCGTTTGCAGCACCAACAGCAGACATCGTGTCAGTTGTCACCGTCTGTATGATGCCAGAAATGCAACCTTACGAAAGATTAAAGTTGGCATACACACGTGTTACCGTGATTAACATCTCCTGATCCATTATCCTTGTCAGCAGCAATTTTTAATTTGATTTAAATTTATCAAAAGATAATTCGATTGATTTAAAATCTATCTTAAAATTGAAACAATATAAAATGATTTGATTTATAATTGATTTGATTGATTATTTTTAAATTATTTAAAATATTTATTTTAAAATTAAAATAATATTTTTAATTTTAAAAATTAAAGTAAAAATAATTTGACTAGAAATCTATAATTAATTGAAATTTTTATGCACTTTAATTTAATAGTTTAACTTATAATTCAATAAGCCAATTTAAATCTGCTTGAAAAATACATAATTTAAAATTTTATCTAATCCAAAGTAATTGATTTTACTCTATCTTACTTAATCTGTTTGTCATAATTACTTTATAATTAGGAAAGCCATCATTTAGATCAATATCTAATAATCACGTAATTGACAAAAAAGTGGCTCATCTACTTTCTTTTTTTTTTTTTTAACTACTTAAATAAGTATTTCTTGAACAGAAATAAGCATCATCTGTTTTTGTTACGTTATCTTGATTTCATTGGCCATATTTATTTATAAATCTATCGATAAAAATCAAAGTTCTCCTATTCTTATTGACGCACAAAGATTTAGTTATACTATTTAATTAATTAAGTCAAACATTAACTATCATGAATTAAATCAGGAACGAAGCCAAAAAAATATTATATTAAAGGGGTAAGAAATAATTTATTAATATTATAAAAGTAAATATTTATAACTTTCATCATTAAAAATTGTAATAAAAGAATAATTTTTTAAAAGGGTTAATAATTTTACACATTGATTAGAAGAGTGTATAAATTATTTTTAAAAGGGGTTAGAAATTTTTATTTTTACCTTGGAAAGGGGAAGGCAAAGCCATCTTGGACCCCTTTTAACTTCGTCCCTGAATTAAATAATTAATTAATAATAGTTGAATGTTGATGACATTTGATAATTAAGCCAATTAAATATAGGTTAAAATCATATCAAACCAATTAATTGAATAAAAAAATTCGATCTAATTGATATGATTAAACAAATCGTTGTGAAAATCCAATAAAATTGATTAATAAAATCAACCAAAATCGAGTGGCTCAAAAATCAATAGAACACAGTTTAATTAACTAAAAACTCAAAATTTAAGCAAACAATCACCAAATCAATGAAAAATGATACGAGCGAATAAAATATGAGCAGTGTCTTCTTGTTTCAAATGGCAATTTTTTCCCCAATAAAAACAATTTAAAACAAAACCCATTCAAGAAGCAAGAAGCCGAATCAACAACTTTAAAACTGATAGAGAAAAGACCCAAACTTTAAACTAGTAAATCCAAATCAGCTAGAGATCCAATAAATCAGAATGAAAATCCAAACTTTAAATCAAATCAAACGGCAAATTTTCAAACCTTTTCTCCTGAACAACCAAACTTAAATTGAAGGTTGAATCTCTACTTTTCCACCAATTATTTTTCAATCTATTTTCTACTTTTACGTTTCATTTGCAGTTTTCCTGAAAACGAGAGGGAGAAAAGAGAGAATTTGTTGAAAACTATATTAAATTTCTACTTCAAACTAATTCTTTCGTCGCAGCTTCTAAATTGTCGTTGTCTTCTTCACCATTTTTCATGGGAGCGGCTCATGACATATTTATAAATATTTTTTTTATATATAATAAATATTGAAACAACTAATTATAAAATTATATAAAAATAATATTAAAAATAATTATTTAAATCAATATTAACTAAAAAATAAATGAGATGATAATAATTAATTAAATATTTAAAAATAAATATTAATTGTCTATAAGTTTCATAACTAAAATTAATAATTGAAAAAAAAAACATGTTTTCAAAGTGACAATGCGTTTTTTAATTTTTTAAAATTATAGAATTGGGTCGAAAACATTTTAAGAGAGTTTCCTAAAAAGAAATATTTTCAAAATGTGGGAACACTTCCCTTTAAGAATTTCCGTATATCATAGACAACATTAAAGGAAAATATTGACTAATAAGAGAAATACAGGCTTGGATTTCTCCATTTTTTTATTAAAATTAAAAACATTGATTAAATCCACTAGACCAGCTCAATATAATTTAGCTCAATAAGATTATAAATCTAAACGACAAATTCCTAATCCTATAATACGGGTATGAATCCCAGGTACTCTTATCAGTCGAGTTCATATTAGATATATTTCATAATTTTTATCTCATCTTCATTTTTTTTTCTCAATTTGACAGCTTATTATCTGATTTCAATCATGAATTTTATCATTGATACGGTAAATGTAAATACAATATACCAACATTTTATATTTGTCCCTTAGCATGAAAAAAAAAAAAAAAAAAAAGCGCCACAACCTATGGGATTGTGGCTTTGATTTACGAGATCTGTCCACGATATTTTGGCCATCATGCCAAAGTGATTGGAAAGAATTCAATACTTGGGTTGGGTTTGATTCTTGGGCCACATTTGGGTTTATTTTCGCTGGGAAAAAGTCATCAGATTTTTTAGTGGAATGATTACAGATATCATGATCCTGATAGCTAAATTATACTATGATGGATTTAATAATGCATTAAACAACGTGATGTAATTTAACAGTGAATATGAATTTTTATCTAATTCAACAATATATAATTTTATATAATTTAATGATGAATAATAACTTTTATTTAATCTAATGATAAGTTATTAATCACAGAATTTTAGTATAATAACGAAAATGACAATGTAGTTTTCACCAACTATGATGTTGTGCTTAACAAGGAGTGAAAAAGAAATTAGTGCAAGCCCTGAGTTCAACTCAGCAAAAAGTATCTAAAGCTCCAAAATTTTCCATTGTGGCAGAGCATCCCAATTGTTTTGATTGTTTAAACATTTATGTACATATATAAAATTAGTTAGTTGCTGATAGTCGAAACATCAATTTAATCCGCAAGCAAATATTCTTAGACCGTGTGATCAACTATCAGTACTACGGCAGAAGGAAAAAAAAAAAAAAAAATGTTGCTGCGCTGATGGAACCCATGAAATCCATGGGCAATAGTTTGGCTCATCACGCCAAGGCATCACTCTATGTAGAGCTGCACGATTTGGACCTGTGTAAACCGCTGCCTTATGGGGTTTGAAAACTAGAATAGCTCTTTACTAGCACACTTGATGATTGAGATTTTTTCAATTTAATGTCATATTCATGATCAGACTTGGCCAGACAAATTCATTCCACTCAATTAATAACTTTTACTCTAACCTTTTTTCAATTTTTAATTTCATTAATTTGGTTCATAAAACTTTTGAATATGCTTTTTCACATTTTGAGGTCAAATTTAGCAAATGCACCTCAGAATATGTTGTTTTTTACTCTGATTCAATGACAAGTTCAACTAACAAAGAAGAAAAATAAATTCTTCATAGATCTAAATATGTACCAAGAAGCCTTCAAAGCTACTATTGTCTTTCAAATACGTTTTTCGTACCTCATAGATTTGCTTATTTGACATTTATATAATGCAATATGTATAGATGAATAATTTTACATTATAGGACATATTATGGAAAATATAAGAAAACTGCATTTTTTCTCTATATATGACTATATTAATTCATGATATACTCTGCTGATATAATTCTTTTGCTTATAATGAGAAAACATTATTGTTTAAAGTATAAAACAATTAGAGAAATATAATTGATTTCATTTGCATGACTATTAAGTGAAACAGTACTTGTCAAAAATAAAAAAAAAGTGAGATAGTAAATTGAATTTAATTTTTCAATATGTTATTATGCAAGTTAGGAGAAGTTTAAGGAGTTCAAGAGACAAAATAAAACTTGAGATTGAGATCTCTATTAGCTGGTTTCATATTCAAATACATTAATTAAGGCTTCATTTGGTTTGAAATAGGGCAGCAAATGAATCAAATTATTTAGGTACTTGTTTAGTAATTTGGCTTAATATAATCACCTTGAGTTGAAGTTTGAAGACAGACAATGTAGCAGCTAGCATTTATCCTCTGTTTTAGTATTTTGTTTCCTTATTTCATCTACCGGGTAGAGAAAAAAAAATTAGTCGTTGCAGATAAGTTAACCAAAGAGTTCTCGAACAAGTTGCTAAATCGATATATTATCTAATTGATACATTAGTTGTTGTCATGTAAACTATAATAAATCAATTTGCTCTATGAAAATGCCCACGTAATACCATTAATAATAATAGCTATACATAGTGACATAAACTAAGTCCAAAATAAATAAAGCAGGCAAAATTTGCAGCAATTGAATTAACTAACCAGCCAATTGCTTGCAGTCATTTGAACAAAAGAGCCTCAGTATCTATTGGATCAAGCTGTCGATAGTTCATGTCATGGCAGTCTTTCATGATGTGGATAAAAAATCCTTTCAATTAATTATCATGAATTATATACGACATTTCATTGCCAACAAAAATGTTATAATCAGAGATTAAAAAGAGCATCCAAGGACCATTTTCTCTATATGTTCAGTTGTTCAACTGCATGTTCATTGGACAGAGTAATTGCAATTACCTTGGAATAAACTACACGAAAGTAATATAATGTAATATACACGCCCCTCCAAAATCAAAATGATTAGAAAGTAGTCAGAGACTCGAATCTTTATTTGCTCTTGCATATATATATATATATATATATAAATTCATTTAAAATCATACTTTGATTTTTTTTATATAAAAGACGACATTAAAAAAAAAAAATCTGAATGGCAATAGAGACAAATGACATTTAATCTAAGAAACACAATCTATATATATTATACTTCAGAAACCAACAATCATATAGTTACTATATGATGGGATGATGTCTCCAAAGATGATTCACTGTACCATTAATTAATACTCATAAATTCTAACTTCAAGATATTTTTTCCCACTCTCTGACAATGGCAAAAATGAGCATGCCCAGTCTTATCCTCCCACCAGGTTTCAGGTTTCGTCCCACGGATGAGGAACTCATTCTCAATTATCTGAAAAAGAAAATCTCATCCTCTTCAAACCTAGAAATTTCTATAATAGCAAACATCAATATCTACAAGTTCAATCCATGGGAACTTCCTGGTGAGCTACCAAGATTTTTGATGAATCAGTCGTTTTTTAATGTGCTGGTTGAGAGCCAAAAAACCGTTGAAGTTGGTAAACACTTGCTCTTGTTTTTCACGAGCCTGTGGTTTGCTTCTTCTCCACGTCATTTCTGAGATGCCTAATTCTGGTTTTAAGCTTTATGTTTCTAGGTTTCTGATTCCTGTTTTTGATCCATGTTCTTTTTCTTGGCATGGCTTGCTTAGCTTGGTTGCTTGGCATATGTTGGTTTTTTAAGAAGATTTACTGCTCTTGTTGGTTTTACTAGTTAGCCTTGCCAAGTTAGTTTCGTGGCTTTGTCATTAATAATATCACTTGCTTATTAAAAAAAATATATGTTATTAATATATAGTTTAGAGGATCTTGCTTGCAGCAAATGTCATTCTTTTTTTTTTTTTAAATAATTGTTCAACTTATATCTAGGCCAGGCCTTGTTTAGGGAGAGTGAGTGGTTTTCTTCAGCCCAGTAGACAGAAAATATCCAAATGGTGCTCGCCCGAATGGAACAGCTGCGTCTGATGACTGGAAAGCAACAGGAACTGATAAGCCAATACACACTTGTAATGGATCACAGTGTCTTGGGGGGAAGAAAGCTCTTGTTTTTTGACCAAGGTCGAGCTCCTAAACGGATCAAAACCAATTGGATGATGCTTGAGTATAGACTTCTTGATGATACTTATCAACTGCAGAAGCTTAAGGGATCAATGAGAGTAAGCTTTTATGTTGTTGTTTTAAGCCAAGAAAACCAATGATAGAAGGAGAATTATATACTAATTACTAAATATAAGAGAATAGATATGGATGGATACAATTTTATTTTATTTTTTTTCTATATCAGAGGAAATTCACAATTTCTTGTTTAGCTCTAATAACAGATGGAACATATCAAAAGGGAATAATAAGTATGAAACAAGCCCACATCAATAAAATGTGCTTTGATTCGAATAATCCATTGAATGTCATTCATGTTACATGTAAATATATGAATATAAACCAATTATGAATCCAGGGTATTTTATTGTGAGATCATTAAATTATATCTAAAATTCTGTTGCACTTATGAAATTTCAATTTTATACAATTGAGAAAAATAATTAGTATTACCACTAAATTTTTTCAGTTAATTAAGCCAACTCCAGCATCAATATGCTGATATGGTGTATTTTCTTTTCCAAAATAGAAAATTGATGTAAATTTTCGTTCTTGTCATTATTTTTATGGCTGCACATATGGATTCAATTTATGCCATTTTTTTTTAAAAAAAAGACGAATTTCACCACGCTAGCATTCCAATGCCAAATTTTATTAATTAATTGATAAAAAAGTTAATTTAATATTAATAATATTTTAATGACTCAATTATAAAATTGAGGTTTCATGACCACAATAAAATTTTTGCTGTAATTTAATTAACATTGAAACAAATTACCTATATAATATTTTTCTAACATTTTCAAGTTCTGAATACTAAAGAATTACTCTGCCAAAAATCTAAATTTTACTGTTGGCTAATAGCTCGTGGAGTGCTTATCTCATCGTATACAAAGTTAGGAATCCGAATTTTAAGTTTTTTCAACCTTTCAATATTTTTGAGGGATTTTATTATTGATTGCATTTATTGAATTAATTAGTGAATTTATTTTATATCAAATCACATTAAATTATTTATATTTCCTCGATATCAATTTTGTTATATTATTTAAATTTTCAGTTGGATGAGTGGGTTTTATGCCGAGTTCGTCAGAAAAGCAAAACCCAGAAAGGAAAAGAGGGAACATATGACAGCCGCAGTGGCAGCTCCCCTCAATTTTCTCCAGGGTGCTTAAACGGTCAAGAATCAGCCGTGAAAAGGAACCGAACTAATAAAGACTATGACTATGCTTTTCAAGCTTGTCTAAATCCTCTAGAAAGTGAAGAGGCAGATGGACAAGCAGTGAAGTTCCAAGAAGGATCTTCTGGTAACTCATTTCCAGCTCTGGATTCTCAAACACCAACAGTTTCCTCTTTAAAAGAGGCACTTGATTCATTGAAGAAGGTGCTCTCTATCGGAGCTAATACCAATATAGTACCACAAAAGAAGAGGCTTCATGTTTCCACCACAAACAATAATAATAATAATAAAAAGCCTCTAAAAATATTTAGGAATTAAGTAATTGAATTCAATAATTTTTTTAATTCCATTAATAATTATTTTGAAATTTGATCTAATAAATATTTAACGTTGACTCCACTAATAGATTATTCTAGAGACTAAATACTTCTAAAAATTTACTATTCATTTCATAACAATCACTTTTATATTTTAATTCGATTGAGTTTAAGTTTTAAAAAGATAAATTTGTAACTAAGTAGATATTTATTTAATCGCAGATAATTATATCAATTAGTTTATATATTGAATTGATAGTTAATCTATTTTTCAATTAATTATGCAAATTCCACTATACTTAGAAATAATGAATATAGAATTTTTCAATCAATTGAAAATGAAATTTAATAGGAACATTCATTTTTTTGGACGAAATTATAAATAATTTTATTATTAAAATAAAATCATCATTTTAATTATTAATTGAGTGATGAAGCATTCATTACTAAATTATATAAAAACTCAAATAAATTTTTGTTGAGATCCATTTATAAAATTTAGTTAAAAAATTAAAATTTTGTAATGTCATTCTAATAATCAATATATATATATAATTAATTATTATTAAATAAAATAAAATATTAAATTTATATAAAATTTATTATTATTATCATATCGCACACCATGTAAATTTGTGATTATTATATATAATTAATTTTAATATTAGATTGAATTTTAAATAAGTGATTGTTATTTATTATTATTTAATTAAGATAAAAATTTGATATTCATCAAATTAATTATTTAACATGATTAGAATTTTTATAAAAATATTACATAAAAATCATTAAAAATTAAAAAATAGAAAATAAAAAAAAATATGAAACTGAAAAATAATTTTTATATACTATTTATTTAAAATAAATATTATAAATATATTTTAAATTATATATTAAATTATAATAAGTGTGGATTATTATATGAATTAAATATCTTAGTGAATGTGGTAAGCACTAAGCACCCCCATCTAATTGCAGCACTCAAATAATGAAAAAAAAAAAAAAAAAAAAAGGTACTAATGTCTGGCTGTTCATATGAGCTTCCTTTCCACGCTGTCCTCAGTTGATTGATATTTGGAACAACTAGTCGCCTCCCTGAAATGACAAAATCATCCTTCCTTCCATACGAATCAATAAAATCAACCAAACCCATTGTGGTCATTTATCTTCCACATTCCCGATTTTATACTTGGGAGCCACTCTATTATTTCCAGCCTCTCATATTTGACAAAATCATCCCTTATATTTCGAGCATGAGGAATATGTGTTAGCCCATTACAGTAATTTCATAGCTCGTCGGAGACTTTATAAAAATAACTAAACACAGCTTTTCGGCCCTTTCCCTCTAATTTTAAACCTTCAGCGAAGGAAAGGAAAGGCGGAAAGAAAAGATAAAAGCAAGCGGAGAGCATAACCAAAGCATACAAGAATCGCCACCGTCCGTAACACTGATAGCAACAAAGTACCACTAGAAAACAGCATGATGTTCAACAAAATCTTCAACCGAGGGAGAGAATCGGCTAGCGATTCCTCACCGCAAGCGTCGACCTCTCTATCCTCCCCATCGATGTCGCATCCGCCGGCATCCCCGGTGACTGGACCGGCGAGGCCAATCAGACTGGTTTACTGCGACGAGAAGGGGAAGTTCAGGATGGATCCAGAAGCAGTTGCCACGCTCCAGCTGGTTAAGGAGCCTATCGGCGTCGTTTCAGTTTGTGGTCGCGCTCGCCAAGGAAAAAGCTTCATTTTGAATCAGGTAGTGATTTTTTTTTTCGGCTTATAGTTATGGGTACTAAAAATTTTGGGTTTGCCGTTTGTTTTTTATGTTTTGAACTTTAGGGTTTGGGATTTGCAGTGGGTTTTGAAGCAATAGGTGCATCAATTATGCTTTGGGAACGGTAAAGTGAGGAGACATTGCGTAAATTTTTAGGTTTTTGATATTTCTGTTAGGTAAAGCTGTAAACTTTAAGAATTGAGGTTTGTTTGGGTTCACAAAGTGTTCGCTTTGTGTCAATTGCATGAAAATTTACAGGACTGAGATTTTTTTTTTTTTCTGTTTTGTGTTTTGAAATTGTGCAAGTTAGCAACTGTGTTGAGGGTATACATGGGTATGTTGTGTAAGTGGAATTTTTTTATCAGGATTATTTGTTTATACTGTAATGCGGAATCATGTTCACTTCGGGAGAAATATGTTTTGATCTCTTGCATTGCTTTTAAATAAGCCAATAGTTTTTATTTGCTAACTTGTCCTCGAACTAACAAACAGAGAGTTTGTTTAAAGAATATTTGAGGTTAGATTGGCCATTTTATGTAGAGAATATGAAATTTTGGTACCTATTCTAGTTATTTCTTTGTCTCCATTTGTGCATTCTTCTGCCTCTCTGGCAGTTCTTACTCAATGCTATATTTGGTGCAGAAACAATAATTTTTTTTTATTCTTTTTTTCTTAACCACACACCTGCCTTGTCATGGTGTCGTTGTTCTTGCTGTAAGCCTGTAAGTTTTATTGAAACATTTGTTGGATCAATTCTGGACAATTTATGTTTAGACTATATATTTGTTACTTGGAAATGGGAGAAATTATGGTTAACGTTTAGTAATGCAAATGTATCACAACTGTTGAGATTCCATTCATCAATTCTTTGAACTAAAACCTGCACTTTGGGTTATTTGCTGCAGCTTCTTGGTCGGAGTGGTGGATTTAAAGTAGCTTCAACTCAGAAGCCATGCACAAAAGGACTTTGGTTGTGGAGTGCACCCATAAAGAGAACAGCTCTTGATGGAACTGAGTACAATCTATTATTATTAGATACTGAAGGAATAGATGCTTATGATCAAACTGTAAGTCTCATTTCCTTCCATGAGAATTCACTGCTGTTCATCTTGGTAGCTATTGTTTGATTAGCTCAAGAATTATAGGCTGGCTGCTGTGCTGAATTCCATTCCTTCTAACACATATAATTGGCTACTTTTACTACAATTCTGTTTTTATTCATTTGCCTACTATTGTGAATAATACTTCTTACTTGTTTGTCATTTTTTGTTGCTAGGCTGCCTTAATTGCCATGTCTTTTTTCTTTGCAGGGGACGTATAGCACTCAGATATTTTCATTAGCTGTTCTCTTATCCAGCATGTTCATTTACAATCAGGTTAGAACAACTTATGCAGCAACCTTGGTCATTTTTAAATAACATTACTTGTTTCAACTTTCTTTTCTTATATGCTTATTTTGTTTTTTAGCATCTTCTCATTGTGAATGATCACTTCCAACACCATGATTAATTTGTACAGTTCAAATTGCATCACTGTAATATGTTTTATTGGATTTCTCTTTCCCTTACATATGTATTTACCTCTATGTAGATGGGTGGTATAGATGAAACTTCACTTGATCGTCTCTCTCTTGTCACTCAAATGACAAAACATATTCGAGTGAGAGCTTCAGGAGGAAGGAGTACAGCGTCAGAACTTGGCCAATTCTCCCCTATATTTGTTTGGCTTCTGAGGGTATTGAACTCTTAGTCATCTTATTCTTACTTTAAATATTATTTTCCTATTATGTTTTGTAAGAAGCCATATATTCACTGCATATTCTGTGAAATGCTTATAATGATCAACTTCTTTCAGGACTTCTTTCTGGAGTTAGCAGATGATAATAGGGCAATAACACCCCGAGATTATCTGGAGCTTGCTTTACAGCCAGTTCAAGGCAGTGGAAAAGATATTGCTGCCAAAAATGAGGTAATATTTTAGCATCAGTTTTAGTTCTTGAGACAATTAATTTGAAATTTTTTTTTCTGTAACTCCATTTTAGCAGTTCCCAAAGAAAAAAAAATCTTTTGGTGAGGAATCACCACTTTGTCAGATGTGTTGGATGTGATTCTTATTTCTAGGCATCTCTTGCATTGTGGTGTTTTTTTTTTTTTTTGAATCCTATTATTCACGTTAGAGGTGCTAATTATGCAATAAATATTATTGATAGATTCGAGATTCCATTCGAGCTCTCTTTCCGGATAGAGAATGCTTTGCCCTCGTGAGGCCTTTGAACAAGGAAGCAGATCTTCGTCGACTAGATCAAATACCGGTTAGTAATTGTGTGCACTTGTAAGACTATAATCAGCAATTGAGTGGGAATTTTTGCTAGTAGATTGCACTCTCAAAGGCAAGTTCCTTATCACATTTTGGAACATTACACTGCTTAACCCTTTTATGTGGTTTGCAGGTGGACAAATTAAGGCCAGAGTTTAGATCTGGACTGGATGCTTTGACAAAGTTTGTTTTTGAGAGAACAAGGCCGAAGCAACTTGGGGCCACTATGATGACAGGCCCAATTCTTGTGGGTATAACAGAATCTTATTTGGAGGCTCTCAATAATGGTGCAGTGCCTACAATATCATCTTCATGGCAGGTCAGCATCCTGTTTGAACTATATATAGAAGATGGATTTTTCTTTCTTATTCTGGAATAATAAGAGATTAAAATTTCAAATATGCAGACTGTTCATGCTCAGAATTGCTGTTTAAATTTCCAGTTGTGTAGCAGCAACCCTCTTGGGAATTATTTTTTCTGCTTATTCTATGTCTTAATGAAGTTGTTTATAGACCCTTTTACCTCCATTTTAACAGAATGACTTTCAACTCTCAAAAGGACTCTCATATGGGAGTTTCTGTTTTCCCTTCTTTTTCATCTTCCATAACATATAAGTTTGCTTTTCTTCTTTTTCATTTTGTCATATATATATATATATATTCTTGTTTTGCCTAATATACAATTTTTTTCTTCTTCATTTTTATCTTCCCTAATATACTTCTTCTTTCCTTTTCTTCTTTTCTCAGAGTGTTGAAGAAGCTGAGTGTCGAAAAGCATATGATACTGCCAGTGAGGTTTATATGTCCACTTTTGATCGTTCAAAGCCACCTGAGGAAGTAAGTGGTGCTTTTATCCAAATTATTTGATGATTTCTATCATTTTCTAATTTCAGTAATGGTAGGTTGCTCTGAGGGAAGCACATGAAGAAGCAGTTCAGAAATCACTGGCTGCCTTTAATACTGGTGCTGTGGGGGTTGGTTCAGCAAGGAAAAAATATGAAGATCTTCTCCAGAAATTCTTTCGAAAGGCATTTGAGGTGATAAATATTTAGAATGCTATCATGAAACATTTTGTCTATGTTTTATATTGGTTATTGTGTTTTTCTGTTTCTTTGGTGCTGTTTTGCCACCCTTGAGCTTGGAGAGTGTGCCATAGTTTGTTGAAATTTATATTTTTTTTAGTTTTGCAATTAAGTAAAATGTTGAATGCTGAGGCTATATTCTCAGTCATCCATACAGAGTAGATGGAAGTTTTCAGTTTCGTACATTCATGTCTAGAATTTATTGATACTGTAATAGGAAAAGGGGGAAAAGAAAAGGCCCATTTGTATTTTTGCATATACTATGTAAACCCTGCTGTTTAGTTGTGAGAAGTTGCAGTGTGGTCTGATATTTTTTAAAGTGAAAACTGGAACTACATTCTTTGTTCTAAGTTGCTTGTTTGAATGTTCAGATGCACTTTAGGTAACTGGTTTATTTGATTTAGGTTGACTATTGGTGCAGGAATATAAGAGGAATGCATTTATGGAGGCAGAATTGCATTGCTCAAATGCTATAAAAAACATGGAAAAGAAGCTCAGAACTGCTTGTCTTGCTTCGGATGCAAATGTGGACAGTGTTGTGAAGGTAAGCACTCATTGTCCAGTTTTTCTTATCATGATGTAAAAGGAATATATTTTGTTCTTTTTTTTTTTTTAGCGAACATGATTATATTGTAAATTTGGTTTAGCTTTAATTTTATAGACAAATGTATTGAGTTGAGGGTGTTTATATCTAAAAGGTGGACATGCCTTTTGGGGGGAAAAAAAAAAAAAAAAAAAGCTACATGTAATCAATTTGTAATGGTAAAAATGTAAAGCGGGTTTTGGTCTATTTACCATAGCTTTTACCTTCGTATTCTTTTTTTTTTTTTTAGCTGACCATTATCACAAAAAGAGCTATAGCTAGGACTCATCCAATGATAAATCTGCCCAATTAGCTAGGTTTTGGTAACTGACCCAGGATTGAGCTGTCACGAGCTCCTATATTTCTCGCTGAGGATTAAGCAGCTAATTCATTTAAGTTGTATCAGTGATTTGTGAATTATATAATTGACTTGTAGCTTCAAAATATCTGTTGTATGAAGGATGAGATAACATGCCTTATCTTATCCTCAAGGTTCTTTATTGTTTTTCTTATCCTCAAGGTTCTTTATTGTTAAATATCGTATATCGGACTTCAAATTATATTTCACAATTATGCTGTTGTTTATGGCAATTTTTTTTTCCTACTTATTTGTGAATTAAATTATGCAGGTTCTTGATGCCCTTCTATCTGAGTATGATACATCATATCATGGCCCAGGAAAATGGCAGAAATTAGCCATTTTCCTACAACAAAGGTCTGCATCTGCCCGACTTTCTTTTTCCTTTCCCTTTTGGTTGGTGGTTTTTGACGCTATGAATATTGAATTTTTTTTAAATAAAAAAATAAAATGTTCACTATTGCAATTCCAGTTTGGAAGGTCCAATCCATGACCTTGCCAAGAGGCTTAATGATCAAATTGGATCTGAGAAGACTTCCCTCTTGTTGAAATGTCGTTCAATTGAGGATAAGATGGCATTGCTAAGCAAACAACTGGAAGCTAGCGAGAAACATAAGTCTGAATATATGAAACGTTATGATGAAGCTATCAATGATAAGAAGAAGCTTGCTGATGACTATATGAGGCGCATATCTGATCTCCAGAGTAATCGCAGTTCACTGGATGAGAGGTGTTCTAGCTTAAGGAAATCATTGGAATCTGCCAAGCAAGAGACCTTAGACTGGAAAAGAAAACACGACCAAATATTATCAAAACAGAAAGCTGATGAAGACCAGATCAATTCGGAAATTGGAATCCTCAAATCTCGCAGCAGTGCTGCGGAAGCAAGGCTGGCTGCTGCTCATGAACAAACTAGGTCAGCCCAGGAGGAGGCAGCAGAGTGGAAACGGAAGTATGACATTACTGTGAGAGAAACAAAGGCTGCTCTCGAGAAGGCAGCTATTGTGCAAGAACGGACAAGTAAAGAAACACAATTGCGGGAAGATGCTTTACGAGAAGAATTTTCTAGTCATTTGGCAGAAAAGGTGATTTCTCTCTCCGTGTCAATTGATATATGCATGCTAATACAACATTCATGAGATTAAACACACTTATATGATTTATGTATGATTGAATATGCAGGAAGAGGAAATAAAGATAAAGAATGGGAGGATAGAGGATGCTGAGCAGCGTTTGACAACTTTAAACATGGAGTTAAAGGTGTGTTCTAGAATCAGTATTATAAAGACAAGCTTTTGTCTCTCTTGTGGAGTTGTCCTTTCTTTGAACACTCTCTCTCTCTCTCTCTCTCTCTCTCTTGTGTTCAACTGACAATATCTTTGCAGGCTGCTGAGTCAAAAATGAGGAGTTATGATTCTGAAATGTCATCCCTGAAGCTTGAAATCAAAGAGTTGGGTGAGAAATTGGAGACTGCAAATACTAGGGCTCAATCATATGAGAGAGAAGCTAGGATACTAGAGCAAGAGAAGATCCATCTGGAGCAGAAGTACCGATCTGAGTTTGAGAGGTTTGCAGAAGTCCAGAATCGGTGTAATCATGCTGAAAAAGAATGTAAGAGGGCTACTGAATTGGCTGATAAAGCACG
>CATIWR010354065.1:0-67041 GCA_949677035.1 Omphalea diandra
TGTGTCACTTTTTTATAGATTTTTTTTTTGTATTGTCGATACATTATAAATTATTTATATATATATTTAATTTTATATATATATATATATATATATATATATATATATATATATATATATATATATATATGCTTAAATCAATTGTTCAGTTTTTTGTAATTATATAAATTCAATTTTAAACATTCAAATATGACATCGTTAGTAACAATATTTGCGCTAAATTGGGTTTAAATTTATTTTGGTAGATATTTAATTTTAGTACTATATTTTATGTGTTACTTTCATGTCACTTTATATATATATTTTATTAATTTTTCAGTAACTATATTGAGGGACAAAGAAGTTTCGAATGTGGTCGAGGGGCCATGCTATATGCATAATTTTCCTAACTAATAATAACTTTTTTTTTTTATGTTAAAACTCCTCTCTAATTAACTTTTGACATATGATTTTGTTTCAAACATGAGGACTCTAATTGAAACTCATTCCATATACTGCAATTTTCTTTCAGTTATCCCTAGAAACAACCTAGCTATCACATGTACCGGATTTTGAGTATCTTATTATTTTACAATGAGAAAAGCATATAAACAAATGAACTTCCTTTTAGAAGAAATAAAATCTTATTATCAATTAAAAATATAGAATAATATAAAAAATTATAATATGAAAACTTTAGAAATGAAATTTTACGTTTAAAAAATAAATAGTAAAAATTTTATCTTAAAATTTCAAATTCAATTAATAGATTTTTAGACTTGATTAATCAATATTATATGCAATCTACTTAAACTCCGTTTATTTCATGAAAGGTAACTTATTTAGAAAAATATTTTTGAAAATTATATGTTTTTAGTAGTTAAATACATCAAAAGTATTAATTTTTGAATTTAAAATGCTTTATGTTTATATTATTTATTATTCAACATAAGGTAAAATACATTCAAATTTGTGTAGATTTCATTACTTATTGGTAATCATTGCCGGCTAGCGATTTGTGAGTATCAATAGTTAATGATAATTGATAATAATAATAAAGTTATAGATATGTATTTATATAATTTATCTTTCAAGTTTGTCAAAATTTGAAAAATAATTTTCTTTTTTAAAAAAAAAGAAGTCATTTTTTTAAATGACTTAAGTTTTCTTTGAGTAAAAAATATTTTTGTTGATTGATTTTATTGAACATGCCAAATATCAGAAAATATGAAAATATTTTTTTTATAAAATAAACAAAGCCTTGCTAGTAGTTTTTAGTTATTATTTGACATATTATCTATTTATAAATTTATCTAATAATCCTCAAATAGTTATAGGCATTTGGTTGGTATCAAACTAAATAAGACAAAATTGAATAAATCAAAAATATTTGTAAAAATCAACTGAATTGAACTGGAATATATATAATACCGAATCAAATCTAATTGAATAAATTTGATTTATTTTTTTGGTTTTAGCTTTAAAAAATAAATTAAATATTAATAATACAATCAATCTAAAAAATAATACAATCAATTTAGAAATGAATCATTAACCAAGAAAAGAAAAGAAGAAAATAAATGTTCAAACAAAAAAAATACAATCAATTAAAAAAATAACAATCAAACTTGAGCAAATAACTTAATATTCAATTATTATTAACAATACAATTAATAACATAACTATAAAATAAATCTATAAATAAAATAAATTAACCCTCAATTATTAAAAATTTTTAAAAAATTAATGAAAAATTTTATTTAAAATTATCTTAAATTTCTATATAACAAACCAAATACATTATTTTCATAGATTTATTTAAAAAATTACAGTTTGAAAAGAAAAAAGTCTACTACTGAAGAGTAGTTGCAACTAAGAGATGAAAATTTATTACAATAGGAGAGTCTCGATGATTAGTCTAGTGATTGAGAGATGACAATAGTTAATAGAGGTGAAAAAAGAAAAAAAAATAAAAAGTATTTAATGAATGACTTAGAAAAAAATGAAAGAAAGAAGAATTAATAAGCATATTTCTCTGCTATGTGAATAATTTTCTATGCCATTTTTTCTTATTTTAGAACACATTTACAATCTTTTGATACAAATACCATGACATGTAAAAGGATTAGTAGAGGAGAATAAAAAAAATTAATAATGTAGTTGACCTCAAGAATAATTATGTAGAACCTGAAAGAAGTAGGTGATTTAGATAATTAAATAAAATTAAAAGAGAAGAAGAAGATGATGAAGAAGAAAAAAAGAAAAATTAAAAGTGCCGCTAAAGGAGTTTTAGTATAGGTAGTTTCTATTTTGTACGTATAAAATACATAAATCTCCTTAGAGTTTTATAAAATTATGAAAAAGTTTCTCTTACATTAAGATTTGGTTTATTGAGTTTGTTCGGTTCACATTCGTATTTGTTAAAGATCCAAATATTAAAAAAAAAATTTTAAAAAAGGAGATTTATAGACGTCTAATTTTTTTTTATTGATTTGAAAAGTGAAATGAGGAAATCTTAATTTACACAACTTATATTCATTGAAGGTGATTGTGATTGCACCGAACAGGGTAATTTTTGTAAATCACGGTCATTGCTTGATTCGTTAAATGATGATATGATATTTTGATATACATAACCTATTTTTATTAAGATGAAAACGGCTCTAGAAAATAGGATTTGGTAGGCATCTTTTTTCACCATGTAAATAACAGGCATTTGATAGATGAAGCTTTGGTTCATCCAACAATATGTCGTTTACATTGGAACATTAATAAACAGCTCCCCCATCACCCGCATCATGTAGTGTCATTTGGTGGCTTCTTCTTTGCGTTTGTTGCTGTTGTGAATATGACCTCTAAAATTGGAATTATTAATCTAACTCGTTTAAAAGGATAAATTTTTAATTACCTAAAATCTCAAACTTATATAATTTTCAAATTTATCATATATTTTATTTTTACTAAAAACGTATTTTCATTTTAATTTTAGTTGCGTATTTGTCTTGTGGCAGAATTTCGGTAATTGACATTCAGATTTTCTTTTGAAATAAAAAAATTTTATTTTAAAATTTTTCTATTTTAATTAATTATTGAAATTAAATTAAAAAACTCGCTAAATTTTTTCCCTATATTTTCTTACCAACCAAATAATTGTTAATCTTTTTTTTTTTATCACCAATAATATAATTAATTAATATGAATCTTATTGGATTTGTAAGGAAATAAAAAAGAGGAAAAGAAAAAAAAAGAATGAGAGAGAGCATTTGATTTTTAATAACTGAAATCTTATTATAACATAGATTTGCAAATAAAATTAAAATTTAAAAGAACATCTTTAATTTTTCAAGGTTTTAGATAAAGATGCTCTTCGGTCTCTCAATTAATTTTTTATCTTTATCTTTTTTTTTTTCTGAGTTTCTATTTTTCTTAAAGTCATCGATAGTCATTTTGGCAGTGGTGTTTTTTTTTTTTTTTCTCCTTTTAATATTTTTTGTTTTGGATAGATTTGACTTTCTTATTACATCTGTTTTCTTTGAATGATCTTGAGATTTTATTTGTCCGTCTTAAGATAGTATTTTTCAATTTTGTTGTTTATATGATTTTTTTTTGTAAATTATTTTTATTTTTGTTGTCTGATAGTTTGATTTCTAGAGGATAGCTTAATATAAAGTGCAATGCACATCTTCAGTAGCAATTCTATGTTTGCTAATATCTAGATTGACTTTATGAAAAGATTAAGAGAGTCGAACAATGACTAACATCTGCCATTAAATGACATTCAATCTTTTAAGCTGAGATTATTGCTTTTATCTGTGATATTCATAAATTAACTTAAAATTTTTATGGAATTAAAATGATGTAAAATTTATTGTCGCAATATTATACCACTTATCTTATGAATGAAAGTCATTTTTTAATAGTTTGCAGATCGAATTGGAGGGATGGGATTGTAGAGGTTCATGAGTCAGAAGCATTAGGTTAAAAGAAGCATTATCATGGATCAAGGACCTGGGTTTCTGCAAAGTAATCTTTTAGGTGGATTAGAAAACAGTGGTTGATGCTCTAACCCAACCAGCAGAGGAGATGATGATTCGGAATTCAGCAGCATCATTCTATCCTGTTCTGATATTCTTAGCTCTAAGCTATTTTTTTTTCAGTTGTTTTTACTAGGAGGCAAGCTAATGGGATTGCTGATTACATTGCTAGAGTGTCCCGTTCTTTATGCTAGCTCCAATATTTGGCTTGAAGCTCCTGAATTTGTAAGAGCTTTGCTTGTATTAGCCGATGTTTCTTGAGTTTTCTTAATATTATTTCCCTTTCAAAAAAAAAAGGAAGTCATTTTTTAATTTTAAAAATTAAAATATTTCTTTTGTTAAGAATTAAAGTATGGAATTAAATTTTTAAAAAAATTAGCTTGAACCTCACAGAGCCGATGGCACTACCGCTAGATGCCGTACTGATGGTGTTGGAACATTTTCTTTTACAGTTTCACCAAAGCTGTATTTGTTAGTTTTAAAAGAATGCCTGTGTGATGGAGCATGCATGTAGGTAAAAGGAGAGATAGCAAATTATTTAGGTGGTCTGTTTTGAGTTGAAGAATCATAATTCAGATAGGGAGCATACATTAAGATCATTGAAATCCATGTGATTGTAAAATCAGTTTCCTTCTATTTGATTTTGGTGCATCTTTCTTTTGCTGCTGTCAGTAACATACAGAAACAGAAGTTAATTGCTTCCTCAGGGGGAAATAACATCTACTGTAGACGATTTGCGATGAAGAAACTTCAATTTCAGCCATATAATTCAGAGCTAATTTCTCTTTATCTATATGACTGCACTTGCTGATTCTTTTTAATATCTTCTGTGGTTGGCAGCTCATCGTTATTGTTCTATTAGGTGCTTAGACCTGTTTCTAACTTCATAATTTCATTGAATGAGTCACTACTTTTGATGTGCTTTTGGAAACCCAATATAAATTTTTTCCAAGAAATATTATAATAAGAGGCCAAAGCCAAAGTACATTTTCAATTGCAACGTGAAAAAAAAAAAAATTCTAACATAGATATCTAAATAACAATCAAATATTTAAGGAGTATGAGATTAGGAGTTGAACTCAAAATTAGGGCCTCAACTTTCATCACTTGACCAAGACCTCTTTGGCGGGGACTCAATATTTGGCATCTTAATTATGAACAATATCATTCAGAAATAGCTGCTAATCATCTTTTTTTAGTTTTTATTACGTGGCAAGCAGGGTGAAAGGCAACAGGCTAAGTCACTGGGATTGGGGAAATGTGATCTTACTTATAGGGCTAAACTGAAGAAGTAAGTTAATGTTATGTAATTTTTCAAGGTTTTGGAATGCATGACTTTAGGTGCTGGAACCTAATTGGGCGTTCACGGTTCTCAGTTTGAAATCAACTTAATGCAGCCATCAGTAGGGAACATTTTAGGGTATAAAGAGGCTGCTCATGAGTCATGATTCGTGTAACAGAAACTTTTTTTCAATATGGGATTGACTTGACCACAAGGCAACGGGCCCGACTATGATTTTTCTTCTACCAAGTAATTGGATGATTAAAGTTTCCACCCTAAAATTAGGGATTACAGAAAATGTGGTACCTTTTTTGGGCACTAATATTGACTAAAGTTTGCCTTCATTCAAGAAATCAACAGTCTTTCGTCTTTAGTTGCCTAAAGTCCCATTACACAAGTTGCATGTGCGTGTTTTTTTAGCTTATTAGTTGAAGTAAAATTAAGCTGTGGGCCTTTGGTGCCACTTCATGAATTGCAGGCACCAAGAAAAACGCATTCCTCTTCCTTTCTTGCCTCCTCCGCCTAGCAGATTATAAGTTCAGAGCTGGAGAATTGGGCGATGTTGTGTCTCATATGCTACAATTAGATAACTGGTTTTTGAGATGTGGAATATTCATTAATATTTCAGAAAATACATGATGTGAGAGAAAATTGAATTTAAAATAAAAAAAACTTGATGAGCGATACAGAACCAATTAAACCAATTCAGGGTGCTATCCCTAGAAGTTGTTCATAATAACATAAAGCAACTGTAAATAATGAAGTTGGGCATCTCAGCTGTTCAAATGATTGGTTTGCTAATGTTGCTTACGAATTGTTTGATAGAGAAGCCGAATAGGAAATGCAAGCCTTAAAGTATCTTTAATACTGTTCTTTATTCTAAAATTTACATAATAAAAAATATTTTAAATATAAAAGTTAAAAAAATTTATATTCCAATATACTCTTAATATTTTTAATCTTCATTCTTTTTATCCAATAAATATTAATATTCAATAAAATCAAATTGTTGTGGAATGAAAAGAGAGAAAATTTTTCAATAAACAAAGCAAAAATAGAAAAATATCAATTAATATGTTGTATAGAAAATTAAAATATTTTACATAAAAATTAAAAAATTTTATATTCCAATATTCTCTTGATATTTTTAATATTCATTCTATTTTATCCAATAAATATTAATACTCAATAAAATCAAATGATTGTTGTGAAATGAAAAGAGAATTTTTTTTTCAATAAACAAAGCAAAATAGATAAATTTCAATTAATATTTTGTATAGAAAATTGAAATATTCTAATAATAATTAGAATGAAGAGTGAAATTTAACTCTTTACTTTAAAGAGTTAAACTGACTTTCTACTCTAATTTTTTTTTTTAAATGAAGAGTATATTGAAAGTCATTTTTTTTATATTGGCTCTTCAAAGTAAAAAATTTTACTTTTATTGAGAATGGTTTTAGTGAGGAGCTTGTTCATTGTTATTTTAATTTTTCATTGCTAAATTAAATTTTAAATTTATAATTAAATATTTATTTTAAATATAAGAATAGATTATTAAAATCTGTGAAAATCATACAAAATGGATTTTGCTTATTTCTATAATTTATTTTTTAAAATATTTTTAACTTTAAAAAGAAATTAAAAATCAGAAAAAAAGTACCGAATAGTCCTCAAAGTGATAAAAAAATTATTATTTAAGAAATATAAGTTGCATAATGATAAATAATTATAAATTTAAGATTAGTGTTACTATTAGTAACAAATTTAAATGCTAGCTTTTAATATTCAATTAGTATATCTTTTAAATGTGAACATTAATTTTTAAATTAAAACGTTGAATACTAGTATTTATCAAATAATATTTTCAATGTTTAAGTGCTCAATGATTTAATGCTAATAAGCAAATGCTAAACCAAACAAACACTAAATAAATCATATCAATCATTGAGATTATAAATAATTCTTTTAAGCCATTTCTAAGTATGAATCAAGTTTATAATATGGTGCTAAGAGAGGAAACAGATAAATATTTGTTGTTATATTCATATAAGTTTAAGGATATGGCAATCATGGCAGAGAAAAGATAAATTGCATTCATTGTTTAATTCATCAACTTTTCATGTTTACACTGATAACATAACCTCAGAACTAATTCCTTGAGTTTTCAATATATATATATATATATATAATTCCTTGATCGAATGTCTGTAAGGATCCAGTTCAAATACTTATAGCATCGCTTAATGATCAAATTGGTACCTCAAACCCTTCTATTCAATTCATTTCTCGCCTCCATTTTATTCAGCTAAATAAACAATTTTGCACAGATTCTTGAAAATTAAAATTTACAAATCCATGGAGAGTTGACGCTGAAGTTACTGATCATATTGTATTAACTGTAATTAATTTATTTGTGCAACTACTTAATGAATCAAATATTTTAGCACCCGATAATATACTTGAGTAATATGAATTTAAACTGAATTCTATTAATAATGAGCTAATTTCAAGTATTTTTAAAATGAATTTTGAGTGACTTATAAATTATTTTGAATTATTTATAATCAATTATAAACTACTAAGAAATAGTTTGAATAGTAAATCACTAAAAACAAATGAGAGAATATAAAATATAAAAATTATTCTCATTGGAAGGTAATATTGTTATTATAGGATTGAAAAATAAATAAAACAAAATAGTAGATAAAATTAAAAAAATGCAAGGATGAATTAATTCACGTTTTTCGAAATAAAAATCCTGATAAGCTAATTTCATGAAATTTTAAATAAGCAATTAACCTAAAAAAAGCGGAAATAAATAAATATATTTATTGAAAAAAAGGAAAAAGAAATCAGCAGCCTCGTAATATTTTCCAGCACTTTCCTTGCCTCTGATATTTCCATTTTCTTTTCCTTTTTCGAAACACAAAGCATCGAACGCACGCACACAAGCACCTAAGCTAATAACAATCTCTCATCTCCTTCTCTTTGTCTTTCTGCTCCTATTGTACCAAATTTCTGTCGGTAATGAGGCTGGGGTTCTTACTTTTATGTATGATTATGATCCCTGTAGAGAGCGCCCATTAATAGATTGATTACTTAGGGTTTTAGGTTTTGACATGGCGGATGCTTCGAAAGCTCGGATCACTATTACTCTTGGCCGTACTGGTCAGGTATTTTTCATTTATCCTTTTTCATTTCAAGTTAGGGTTTTTTCCTGTAATTTTTGTCCTCTTCTTTTTGTTTGCCGTAGCTTTGTTATTTGTGTGTATGTAAGTATGTCTCTACTTTTTTTGTTGCCGAAAAAATGTAGGAAGCAAAAATGAATTGACAAGCAAAAGACCCATTTGGGAAGAAACAAAAATATATAAAAAGTTGTTAATAACTAACTAGAGGTTTATATGCTTCGTGATTGCTGCATAAGTGACCGCATTCGTGGTTCATTTGCTATTAATTAATTTGCATTGACTTTTAAGCAGGTGGTAAAGAGGGCTGCAACTGTATCGGATGTTGACTACGCGGATCCTCTCCACAGTACTGGAATTAAGCGGTCCGTGAGAGATAGATTAGGAAGTAATTTGGATAATTTCTCATCGCATGGAGCCCAAATTAACAACAAACGGTGTGTGCTTCTTTTTCTGTGTTTCTTGTCTCAATTTGACATCTACGTATTTGATATGAGTTGAATAGTATAGAAATTCTTCTTTTCTCTTTTTTAAATATTTTGCATTGGATCAGAGAAAATGATAATATTACACAATCCATGCAGAACGGGATTTCCTCATTTTAAAATATCTTTTGGCTTCCTTACTTTTGATAGCTTCTCATTTTTATGTATTCAAAGGCATTTGTGAAGATATTACAAAGAGTTTAAATAGTGTTATGCAATCTGTGCAAGGGTGTAAGTAGAAAGTAGAAACGCTTTACACTGTGGATGGCAAGATTACAGTATATGTGTTTCATGACTTGATGTTGTGTTATTAATGAATGTGTTTCATGGATTGATTTTGCGTTGTTAGCAAATTGTTTAGGGATTGGTTTTGTACCATTTGCAAATGTTCTTCATAGATTGGCTCTATGCCATTGGCGAATGTGTTTCTGGGGGCATACTTCTATAATGGGGTGAGAAAATTATAGTTATGCTTTTTCTTCTTGCAGTCAAAGAGGGGACAATTATTTGACAAGTTTGAGTGCTGATGGTGTGCAAGGTAATAAATTTGTACTCCAGCACTGATATATCATTTATTTTCTGAATTATAAAGGATCCATTTTTTGAGAACTGACCTTTGTGTCTTTGAACAATCAAAGATGTTCGCATTGGTAAGGATGATCTTCGATTCAAACTCATGCAAAAAGGTGTATCTAGAAGAGCTCAGAGCAGTTATGTAGAGGAAAGTGTGGACCTCCGTGAAAAGTTGTCTAGAATAGTGATCCCTTCAGGCCCTCCACTTAGTACCCTTGATACACAACAATGCATGCCTGAGCCAAATGATGCCAGTATCTTGGGTCGAATTCCTCCCACAAGAAGTGCAGATAATTTGCTACGGATAGACTCATTAAGAAGTTCTCATTCTCCTTGGACTTTGGATCGTATAAGAAGGAGATCTCCAGATAGAATCATAGGTAGTTCTAGGGGTTTATCACCACCAAGAAAAGTAGAAGAATTGGAAAGGCGGCCATTAAGCAGGACGTTTGATGATGCAAGAGCAGCTTCATACATGAACAAGGACGTTCTCGATGCTTCAAGGCCTGTGAGCAGTTCTGCACTTTTCATGGCTAAACCTATGTTGCCAGCTGTATCTACAAAGCCTGCAGCACCTCTTATGGGTCAACTCCCTCCAACAAGTGGTATTCCACAGAAGAGCTCATATGCGGTACAAGTTTCTTTACAATTTTATCCTGCATGCACACAAAATTTTTGTGTATCATGACTCTAATGTGCTTCATATGAGCAATGGTTTCTTACAATTGGTTTACCAACAAGGTTCTTTTCCATGTACTTTATTAAATTTACATACAAATGTTTGCATCTGCTGGTGAAAGTTTTCTTAATCATAAACAAAATATATCCGTTGCATTTTTTCATTAAAGGGACAAAATGTTGTACACTCTAGGCGTTTTCTTTATCTAATATGCTTTTGGATCCTGTAGTTTAATATATTAAGCTATATGTGTTAGAATGCCCACTTGCCATAAGGAAGAAAGAAGTTCATGGTAATTGGTTGGAGGCCCTAAAACAAGGGAAAAACAGATTAGGAAAATCTAAAGAGATTGAGGTCTCGAAGGGGATCTGATCGCTTTTTTATTAGCCAATGGATGGGGTTTTTTTTTTAAAAAAAATTTATAAAAGAATTTTATTGCCTGATCCGATCGATTTTAGTATTTATGGCACCAAGAACCTAAACTGCAGTTTCTGCTGACCTTTTACGGTCCAAAATCAAATAGATTTCAAACTATAGAAGGTTCCTCTTTGCAGAAAATTCATTTTCCTATTGGATATTCTGAAATTTATTGTATCACATCCTTGTTATTATTAGAGATCTGAGGTAACTTTTTGTTTTTTATCTTACAACTAG
The DNA here is from genome assembly GCA_949677035.1 of Omphalea diandra. NCBI lineage: Eukaryota > Viridiplantae > Streptophyta > Magnoliopsida > Malpighiales > Euphorbiaceae > Omphalea > Omphalea diandra. Next base: position 10,872 of record CATIWR010354065.1, read on the forward strand.
TTGGTTCTGTCATTCATGGATTCACTTAGTTTTATGTTGGGTGCTTTTGGCATTGCATTTAGCTAAGGTACCTGACTGCATGCATGCTTAAGTTGCAGAATGATTTTTTTCCTGTTAGAGATTAATCCTGCTTTAAGCAATTACATTTTTCAGAAGGAGCATACATAATTCACTTTACTAGTTTAGGTACTCTGAGAAGTCTCTTATTTCTAAAAAACACAGAATTTACAATAATATCCCACTAAAATGTTTTGAATTGTTCATTCTTTGCTCATTTGTATTTTCATTGCCAGCAGGAGTGCAAAATTCATAGTAAGTTTTGTTGCTGTTTTGCTTGTTACTTGATAGGGGAGACTTAGTACTGGATTGTAGTACTCTATTATTTTGTTTCAGCTTTCTCTCATCTTTCATGCACATGCATGTCTTGGTTCAATCATTAGCCTACTCCCCATTCCTGAGAATGAGCTGAACTTCATCTGATTCTCAGGTTTCTTAGAAAAATGCCTGGAGAGTTTACCAATTAAGCTAGTGTATGCCATCAGGAACTGCTGATTTGTATTTATGGCAAGCTTATGGTGTCAGACAGTTTACTGTTGCCAAAAGCTATTTTTGCAAGTTTGATAAGAGCAACTGTGAGATGGACCATGTTTTTGAAGAGGAGACAATTATTTATGCTTCTTGTTTTTAGCGCAAAAATCATAATTCAGGATAGAGAATATGTAGTTAGATCATTGATGACTACATGATCGTAAACATTTATGGGTGGATCATATGTTTTTCAGTTTTATAGTAGCTTTCTTGTGTTGTATTTAGGTAAATTTGGTGCATCTTCTGTGTTGCTATAGGTAACATGTGGAAGCTAATTGCTTGTCCAAGGAGAAACGTCTACTGTAGATGATGTTTATGTCTTTTGTTTGATATCTGATGGAAGCAATTAAAATGAGTTCATTAGTTATTTTTATTTTGATTTCAGTGCTGACATATAGTTTGATATAATTCAGATAGTTTCTCTTTACATTTATGCTTACATTTGCTGATTCTCTTATCTACCTTTTCAGTAACAAATCACTGTCTTATTTGATTAGTTGCTCATAGTTTATATTCCTTTGATATACTGTTCTATCAAGTGCTTGCGTTATCATGATCACAATTTCTTTCAAAGAGTTGCTACATTGATGTGCTTGTATCTAGCATCTTATGCATGTACCTAATTCATTGAGAAATGGCTACCAGTCTTCTATTTTTATTACCGTGTAGGCTGAAGAACAACAGACTGTTGAAGGCTTGCTACATTCATTAGGATTGGGGAAATATGCTATTACTTTTAAGGCGGAGGAAGTATGTTATTTTCCCTGCTTTTGTGAAACAGCTCTGTTATGTTATTTTCCTTGCTTTGGTGAAATGGTTCTGTTGCTTACCTTCCCTGGTTGAATGGCTTATGAGATATTTTTCCTTTCGTCTTTGTAAGAGTTTACACTACTTTAGGTGAAGCATGAGGATCACGTGCAATTGGCCATAACAAGGCTAAGCTTAATTTGTTGGATTACTTGTGTTCTTTGTGTTTCTTTTTATACATGTTTATCTTTCAAGTTCACTGGCGCGCGTGCCCATGCCTAGTATTAAAGTAAATGTAAAATTTAGGAGTTACAACTTGCAAGATTCAAATTTTGAAAATGTTAAAGAATGTTTTTGATACCCATTGATGACATGACATATCGATTTGTGTGTGTTTGATATACAACAAACTATGGGTAATATAGTTGCAGATATCTCTGTTCTTTGAAAAAGGAAGGAATGGGCATGTATGGACTTTCATTCTTCAGGTATATGCCTGTAATTCTTTTCTTTAAGATGCATTTGCTAACTTGTGCACAGAAACAAACTAAGAAGTTCCTTGGTAGGTCACACCAACATAGCTGGTTTTATTGTGAACCTTGTGATTAATATTGTCATTTGTAAGTTTCTTGATCTGTTTGAACCAATGAAGCAGATTGTGGTACTGGCGTTGATAGTTAATAATATTTCTGATTGACCTGGTTCGCAATTTATGCTATCTACTGAACAGGTGGATATAACTGCATTGAAGCAGATGGGAGAAAATGACCTTAAAGAGCTGGGAATACCAATGGTAATTTTTTCCTATGTTTCCTTTGGTTTTGGGTTATACTTCCTATATTGTTGAAGTTCATATTATGTTTCTATATTTCATAATTTTTCATGTACTGCTTCTCAAATATTTGGTGCCTTTTGAAATTTAAACTTCAAGTTTAAATTATTGAAGATTCATGACTTATCTGTGTTGGCCCTAGGCACCAAAAATGAGGGGGTTGAATTGGTATATAAAAATTAAGACAAAAAGATAAGAAAGAAATGAGTAGAAAAGAAACACAAGATTTATAGTGGTTCGGGTATAATCGACTTTATGTTCACTCCCCAATTCTTAGCAATTGGGTGTTTCACTATCTTTCAAAGGTGTTTTCAAGCTTACACCAAACTTTTATACTTGTGTTTTGAAGGCTCACACAGCAACCTATGCTCTTGTATTTTGAGGCTCACACAACAACCTTTACCCTTGTGTTTTTAAGGCCCATATAATAACCTCTCTTAGTGTTTTTACTGACTCACTCTATAACTTATTGCAATTGGTGTTTATGCTCACACCCAATAATGATTTAAAGAATAGAAAAGATTGAGTAGCAAATTTGCAAGAGTTTGGTTACAAAGTTATCAATTTTCTTGCATTTACATATGTTTGGTGAGGTATTTATAGCCTCTATCCACCAAAGAGTCATTGCAATAAAACTGGTACAAAATCTTCAAAGTGTGCTAAACAGATTTTCGCATTAAATGCTTGACAATCTCAATTCGCGGTCGCTACTATTCATTAGCGGTCGCGAAATCCAAATTTCATACGGAAAACTCCGTTTGTGTCTAATGGCTAGTCCACGTGGCAGCTTCTCATTGGTTCACTAGGAAAATATAGCCCTTGTTTTTCACCTGTTCTCAAAAGTAGCGATCGCGATTTTTCTTGTATAGGACGCGAATTCGTCTGTCAAAAATGTTTATCTTCTTTTTCAGGATTCGCAGTCGCTACCAACAAGTTTCCTTAGCTATTTTTGTCTTCCAACGGTTACCTAGGACACTTGTCAAGCTGTGGTTGTGGATTTGATTTCCTCTTGAGTTACTTCGAAATTCGCGGTCGCGACTGAGGCGTGACTCACACTGCGAATTCGTCTATGACTTTGGTTCTCCTTTCTTTGAATTGGTCGCGGCAGAGAAGTGGCCTGCGAATATGTTTGTTCAGTTTATCAACCTGTCTTGGTCTAGTTCGCGGTTACGAATTAGGAGGCACTAGCTTATTTTGGATATTTTTTAACTCCGTCCAACTTTCAATTTAAAGACAAATTAAAAACTGCAAAACAACGCTTAATTTTAAAACATTAGAATTGATCAATCCCCCTTTGTCAAGATCAAAAGAAGTCCAAGACTTAAGGTTAACCACCCTAGTCCAACAATCTGCACTGATTTGCTCTGATATTTTTACAAAATTTGGTTATCAGCTTCCTGTTTATGGTTCAAAGATATTAATTTATTTTCTTAATTTTTTTAAATTATTCTCTCAGCTTTAGATGGTAAAATTTCTGGGATTAAGATAAATGCTATCCTTCTATGTTCTCAGTTTCAATATAATGTAGTCATTTCATTTTACAGTATAAAGAGACTACTCACGGGAATAGAGTGGACCAATTGCAATTTTTTTTTTTTTCTAAGCAATTGTCTGATTAAAGTGAAGACAGTAAAATCAGGCACTATAAAGAACTGTCATAACTTGCAGTAGCATGAAAATTGACTATAGTAGTAAAGTTGGCCTTCAACAAAATCAAGTCACTCATTTCTTCCTAGCTAAAGCAAGAGCTGTGGGGCTCTGACGTCGTTTTTCTGAACATTGTCACAGCACTTCAACACATTTTTTTCTTGAACTTCTATGACGGGGATTATTACATGTAAGGATTTCTGAATTGCAGGGCCCAAGAAAAAAGATTCTTCGTGCTCTCTTGCCTCATTCAAAAAGACAACCTTGATGGTTGTACTTTCATAGCTGGCTGTGCTGGGGAATTTGGTGAAATTCTGTGATGGGGTGACTCAAATACTATCTTTTTCCATGAAGTACCTCACTGAGCATTTCTTATCTGATTAAATTTCCAGGAATCAGAAGTCAGATTTTTGCGTCCCACAATTGTTCTATTAGCTAATACTTTGATATTGGGGCAGAAATTTTTGGAGATGTAGAACATTTACTGATATTGGAATTGCCTTTCGTGTAATATTTTTTTTAATTTGAATTTACCCTTTTATGATGATGTGTGATGAAACGATATCCAAAGAATTCGATCATGGTGACATGAAGCATAAAGAATTAATTTGGATATGGTTGCTCCCATTGATTTTTCTGTTTGTTTTACTTGTGTTGGGCTATTATATTGTTGACTCTGCCCTGATGTTGGGGAGGCAGTAGAATAACGTTTATTTGGGTCAGGCTGTGGTATTTCTTGACCAAATAGAAGTTCTAATCATTAAACTGAAGAGCCCTATATGAAAAGATTTCTCATCAATTGCTCTTGGATCCCTTTGAATATTGTGGTCACCGTGATAAGATTACTCAAATAAGCCCTTGAACGGTGTAAGCTTTGTGATTTCCCCTATGTAAAGGGTTCTGTTGACCAGGTGTTAGTATGGAATTCATGTAGGTGGGCTTACGTCATTACCCGTCAGTTGGACGGAAGACAGGACTTCTAATGCCCACGTAAATTAATTGTTTAGGCTTTCAAACCCCATTAGGCCATTTTAAATTGTCATTATGGCACTGTACCATTTTACCATTTTATGCTTATAATCATTAGGTTTAATACTTACAATCGTTATGGTACGGTGTCATTATGCACTGTACCACTTTACCATTTTTATTTATAATCATTAGATTTATATCATTTAATCCTGATCATTAATTCTTTTATTAAATAATTAAGATTAATGTAGATATTTTGCATATTGGCCAAAATCAATCTGCCCAAAATTCAAATTCCTCTCTCCTTTCTCTTATGCTGTCCAAATTTCTGTCTAAAATCTGGAAAAATGAGTATTTTGCATATAATTTTTCAATACTAGCTTGCAATTTCTTTTTAGAAATATTGAAAACTGCATCGGTATCATTCAACCTTAAGGGCACATGCATCTAAGGTCGAAAACCGTTGCTAAAGCTTTTTGGCTTTTTTTTTTTTTCAAAAAAAATTTGGGTACTTTTTTGGTACTGGGCTCCTGTTATTAAATACTTTTTTCTATTTAATTTGAAGAGCAAAAGGATCAAGAAGTTATAAAGCAAATATTGCAAATATTTTTCTTTGAATCGAATTTTATAGAATTAAATCAAAATTTTTATATTATAGGTTGAATGTTTTTATTGAAAGTGAATCTCTGATGATGAATTACTAAAACTAAAATATGCAATTTTACTTTTTTTATTTTTTATTATTATAAATAATAAAAATAATATATTCTTGAAAAATATTTTTATTTACTAATTATAATTTATTTTAATAAAAAATAAAATTAGTAGTTCATATGCTATTTGAATGCATGCAATGCACTTTTTTTATTACTAGTTTTTACTACAAGTGTATTATATGTGATTAAAATAATTATTATATAAATTAATTAATTTTTTAATTTTATATCATATAAATAAAGAGAATAAATTATATCAAGTTATAAATAATTACAAATTTTCTAGAAAATATATAAAATAATCTTTTAATAAATATAGTTTTTTATTAATAAGTGATTGAGAAATAAATTTAAGAAAAAATAATGAAAAATTAAATTTAAAAATTAAATAATAGTTATACAAAAATAACACAAAGAGAAAAATATTTTATGAGAAAAATAGTTGTAGGATTATTAAAGTATTATTATAATATTATTAAAGTTGTGGGATTATTAAAGTATTGTTATAATATTTTTAAAGTTGTAGGATTATTTAAGTATTATCAAATTTTTTTCTGTATTATTGCTTAAAATTTATTGAAATAGAGACTATATTTATCAAATTATGATTTATGTAAAAAATATATAAAATTATTATTGTAATATTATCAAAGCTTGAGATTTATGGAAATAGAGAATATATTTATTAAATTATTATTTCATAAAAGTAAATGAAGTATTATTAAAATATTATTAAATTTGAATTATTATGGTACTATAAAAATTTATTGATATTATTAAAGTTGAAGGTTTATTAAATAGATGATATTTGTCACATTATTATTTATGTAAAAAAATTATTTAATATTTCTTAGTGACAAAAAACTCAAAACGCCATTCTAAGGTATTATTGTAATATTGTAAAAGTTGTAAGAAAAAAACTTACAGATACTATTGTAACATCACTAAAGTTGAAGATTATTAAACTCAAACTTTCCCGATTTCGGACAGAAATTTGGATAATATGCGAGAAAAGAGAGGGAGGGATTTTAAATTTTTGGGCAGATTAGTTTTGGACAATATGCAAAATATCTATATTAACCAGAATTATTTAGTAACAAATTAATGATTAGGATTAGTATTAAACAATTACAAGGTGACAAGGTGTTATAATGACACCATAGAATGACCCCAAATGTTAATACTTTCGGTGGCCGTTTGTTCAAGATTATGTTATCGCTTGGCTTGCAAATGACTCCTAAATAGCAATTAGGCCTCCTATAATGTTATTCTGTTTTTTTTTAGCAGTGTTGTGGTTAGATATTTCTGTTAGCCACGCAATAGTTAAGTACAAGGTTAGTCTAGTAATTAACTGAGCAAAATAGATGATTTTTAACTTATAAAGACACTTACCACTTTTGATGGATTTGAATCTGAAACATTTAAATCTTAAGGCATCAACTTTTATTGGTTATCTATCCATCATTTTCGATAGAATGGACAATGATGTATCTATGTCCATGACACATTCTAAGTGGTAAGTGAGATGTAGAGTGGCTTCCTGCTGGGTTCATATATTCTCAAATATGTGCCTTTTCATTTTTTTTTTTTTGGTATAATCATCTGATTTTCAAGAATTCAAAGATCTCGATTAATTTGAATTTGAGCTAAAAAGAATTTATCTCGATTAATTTAAATTTGAGCCGAAAAAAATTCTATATAGAAATTGGAAGTGACTCTTGTGGGGATGAAACTCTACCAATATTATTATTAATTTTCTTCATTCATAATGTTCAAATCCAAAACTTTTACTTAAAGGGAATAACTCCTTATCACTTGAATCAATTAGATATTGGAGTGCCTTTTCAATTTTGTTGCTTTTTTTTTTTTTGTGCGCGTGTGGAGGTGGGGGGGGTGGTCATTCTTTGCTAAAAAGGAAGATGCTGGGATTAGTATTCGCTACATGATTATTATATAAATAAAAACCCTGTTGCTTCCTTTTTCCAAGAAATAGGATGCCCAAGTTTTTCCTCGGTCAAGATTGTACTACTGTCCTGCTATGCTGCACTTCTATGGGTTGCTAAGATTTTCAATGGTTTCTTAGTAATCAAATATGATTTGGAAAGTAAATTTGATATGACATTATTTTTTAGAATTTCTTGTTCAGTAACCAATTATTTATCATAGTTTTCGTGTTTTTGTTACGTTTGTTCTTTCGGAGTTCCCAAGCAATTTGATGGTTGATAAATTAGTCAACATGGGGTTGTGACATGTGGTTGCAGCAGGCGGATGGATTTGATATGTTCTTCTACTTCTACTGTTCTTTACCCACCGGGCCTGATACGACTGAACTTCAATTGTTTGGGAAAAATGTCCACTCTAATCCACTGTTTGAGTAATTTTTTGGAAATTACATACAAAAATATAGAAATAAAATACTCGTCGAGGACGTTGTGGGACAAATTAGATATGATATATCGAAGTTGTTAATCAATCTATGGTTCATGAAGATGAAGCAGTACGGGACTTGACCCTCATGACTACATAAACAATTTTAACTAACTAATTTGCCAGCTGATGAATGCTGGAGAGAAGATAAAGGGTGAAGAGCAGAATTGCTCATGGTTCTTTACCAAGTCCTTCAAGTCCTTGGTGCTTCTATGGGCATTTTATTTCTCTATTTATGTGTGATTTCCTAAAAATTTTGCCACTGAAAGTTCTCTTTTTTAAAAATGTTCAGCTCAAGTGGATTTAGTTGCAATTATTTTCTATGATAGTTTACTTCTTTACTTTTGCAGATGTTTTTGGTCTACACAGGCAATGGAACGCTATCAAACTGTAATATTCAGATTCACACAGCAAGGTCTGCATGAGATATGCTATAAAGTGGTATGTAACATATATACATGTTTCCACTCCACCACCAACCTCATCTTTTCTTGGATTATTGTGATTTGCTTTCATCTTACACAAGTTATAGATGACTATTTTCTTTCTTTTTGCCTTGGTCAATTTTGGCATTCTCTGTGCTTTCTTAATGTACTTTAAATTCTTTTGGATTTGTCTTGAAGGGAAGCAAAATTTATATATAGGATGTCAAGAGGGATTTAGGGGTTGGGTGACTAGTATGGACCCTCTTTTGATCCTCTATCAACAGATGGAGCTAAAAATCAATCAATCAATCAATCACCCGCCCACCCACCTTGCCACCATAAACCAATTCTGCCTTCTCTTTGGTTTCATTCTTTTTATTCCACATTTCAGGATGAATGAAATGGTTGATGACAATATGCCTTCTTGGAATTCTTCTCCTAAAGCAAGAAAATAATTTGAATAGACTAGGAAAAGAGGAAAAAAAAAAAAAAGAGTGGGAATTGATGAGCATTAGAGAGATCCGTTGGTCGACTTCCCGTACAAATGGAAGACATAGCTAGAGACAATGGAATAACAAAATCTAATACATTTTTTTGTCACTGTCTCTAAAGCTGCAAAAAGTGGGGTCCAACTATAACAACTGTCCAACATTAATAGCTTTGCCTATCAACACAATAATTTTAACTCATGACTTGATTCATCTTAAAATATATGCTTTTAGGTATATAATATAGGGTTTTGTCTGCTCTAAGAAGATATGCTCAGATCTATATGAAGACCTTAATTATAATATATGCTTACATCATTGCCCACTTAGTTATATTCCTTTGTTTAGCAACTGCTCTCCCCTACTATTCTAAAATAGCATTCCCAGAACATGGTCAAGATAGACTTATTTTCTTTTTTAATCATGTGAGTGGAGAGATAATTACAAGGAAACTTCACCCAATGCTGAATAATCACATTTCTACAGATTCAACACTGCATAATGGATGGGACTACGTACCCACAGCAATGACCTATGGATAATTTCTTAGTAAAAAATTAATAATATAAGCTCAGGTAGAGGACAATACATGAATCCACTGACTTATTAGTTGGTTTAGTAAATCAATTTTTTATTATTGGTTTAGTAAAATAATGTTAGATATGCATTTTAAGTACTGTGGGAGATTTGTTACAAAGTTAGAGAGCGTTCCTTCCAGATGACTGCATCCCCATCTTTCTTTGACTTTTGTCATTACAATTGATATATTAATCTTTGTCCTCTCTTTAACTATGGAATATATGATTTTAATATCTAAGTGGTACTATAAGTGCATGCTTTTGTTATGTTTAATAGTTGCTTACAGACCATCGAATTCCTTTTTATTAAAGCACATTGAATCCTCTTTGATTAAGAACGTTTGATGCGCGTATCTACCTATTGCAAGATGGAAATTTTATTTATTTATTTAAACCAATATTGTATGAGATGGCTCCTATGATCTGACTTTTCTTTTATTTATTTTTTAAAAAAAATTATTGAACCTTGATTATTATTATTATTATTATTATTATTAAATGCTGTTCATGATTATAAAACTAACTAGTCCTGATTTGTGATGCAATATACATCATTGTGACCCATAGAGTTTACTATAAAAGGAAGAGTACCCTACAACTAGGTGTATTAGCAAATACTAAACAAAACATCTTTTATTTTCCTTACTTCAAGATAGATGGATCTGGAGATTTCTAACATCCTTTCTTCCACGTTAGATGGAGAAAATTGCCACTCTGCTGAATCCTGTGCAGAGAAGAAGCTGAAGTTGTTTGGGTTCGAGTTGAATCCTTACAAGAATGACGAGAGCTACTCGAAAGGTTCTGCAGAAGGCGATGAAAGTGTGAATTCGTCAACAATTGTTGCATTTGAAAAGCAGAAACCTGCCAAGGAGAAAAGTTCCACAGGCGAACCTGATGATAAGAAGTTCGAGTGTCAGTATTGTTTTAAGGAGTTTGCAAATTCGCAGGCTTTAGGGGGTCATCAAAATGCCCATAAGAAAGAAAGAATGAAGAAGAAAAGATTGCAGCTTCAAGCTAGGAAGGCCAGCATCAGCTGTTACCTTCAACCTCTACAGAACAACCTGGGTTACAATTGCCATGGCTCAACTCAATGGTTTTATGATCCATCGCGCTGTACAGCTGAGTTCACACTGTACGAGGAGCCTCAGATTAGTTTCAATCCTTATGATCTTGAAGATTCCCTTGTTAATGGGTCTCAGGTATTGAAGTGGCACGCAGTTCCTGCTCAGGTTCCTTTCCGACAAGATACTTGTATGTTCACCTTAACACATCCCGACAGATCAAGAGATAACAGGCCTGCTATCAGGAAGCCTTCAGCTTTGCCTGTTTCCAAGCAATCCTGTAAGTCTTTGGATCTTCAATTAGGCCTCAGTTTGCAGTCAAATATTTGAAGCACCTCAAGAACTGAGACTTAACTTGTTCCAGTTCAGGTTAACATAAAGAAATACAACATGAAAATTTTTTTATCTCGAAAGAATGGCACTCCAAAAGATTGTTGTCAATGGCATTCACAAGACTATGTTCAGAACATGCATACAAACATATATGCACATATAATGGCATCTATGTATAAGCCAATTTCAGTAAATGAAAGTTAATCATTCAAGCACACTTTATTTGCACCTGTCGCTAATACTGAAGGAGATAGTACACAGATTGGATGGTGAGACATTTTCTGTTGGAACGAATCCTGGGCTGAAAAAAGCTAGCTAGATCTTGAGAAACTGAGTTTGTTGAGGACTAAGAAATCAAGATTTCTTCGTTTTAGCTCATTTACAATGATATAGATGTAAATTCTGCATCTTGGAATCTTTATCATTAAGTGTGGATCAACAATGAATGTTTTCCCTAACACATTATTCTACATAATTCACGTTGGTTGCCAAGCTATCTGCGGTAGGAATACCAGTCTCTGATTTTTCCCCCTTTTTCCGTCTGCACCTGTCATTTGTTCATTGCACATTTTGGAACATAAATTCTTCATGTAGGCAAGAATTTTCCATACCAAACAAAATTAAGTTAATTGCGTCTTATACTATTTGAATGAAATATTATAGATTTGTGGTGAAATAATTACTAAAGATACTCAATCACTAAGTTACTACCATGATCCCAATTTAAAAAAAAAAAAAGAAAATCATTGCATTAAGTGATGATGGTTGGCATGGTGAGGGTTAGCATTAATTTCCTAATCACAAAAAGGAGGATTATTTGGTGGTGATGCTGGGGAATATTAGGTGTGGAAAAATTGAAAGTGGAAACACTTTCTATCGCATGATGACTTAAAATACAATCTAATGAATGTTGCTGAAGCTCATGTCAGCCACTGAGTTTTATTGTCCAAAGTGCGAACCAACTAACTTCTATCGAAATAGTACTAATTTTAGAACCAAGATTCGGGTTTTGACCTATGCATCTAATCGGGGACCGACTTGCTGAAACCGAGAGAGAATCATAATCCTCTTTGGGAATTTATTACAGAACAATATTGCCTTTAAAGAAGAACCTTGAGTGTTTCACACCCACTGATAACAGTACTTTTATAATTGGACTCAAATTGATAAAATTAAAAATTGATGGATCATTTAGTTCAATTATAGGTTAAAAATTAATTAAAATTAAAAAATCAGTGAACTGTACTAAATTGATTTAGTTTAAAATTATATTATTTTGTAAAAAATTTGAAAATTTTTTAAAACTATACTATTCTATTTAAATTTTAAATATTAAAATAATTTTTATTATTTTTTCATATCGTACTTATTTTTTCTTATTTTTAAAATATTTAAAGTAGTTATTACATTTTTGTTTTTAAAAGTAAACTAAACAAATCGACCAACTGATCAATTCAATAATCAATTGAATTTTAAAAAATATCAATTAATAAAAATAATAATAGAAACCCATCTCAAATTATTATTATTATTATTATTATTATTATTATTATTATTATTCCACTGCCAATGTGAATACCTTTTTTTTTTTGTTTTTTTTTGAAAGGATGTGAATACCATTTTATTATCAATGAAATCTAAATTGGTTGATCTCTAAACAGTTCTTTGAGACACACTAAAATATTAAATATCTTAATGGATAATCTTTCTTGTCATCAGTTTGAATGATTCGTCTTCGAGTTCAAACTTGGGTAATGGCTTCTTTTTTTTTGGTTAATTTATATAAAAGATTGGACTATTTGGTAGATTACCCGATTTAGACAAATTGGTTTTCCATTATCACGAGATTTGCATACACCCAATTTAAAGGTCTGAAGGTGACAAATCAACGCTAAAGATTTATTAAAGAAATTGGATGAACAAAGAAAGGTTTCTGGAAAACAGATAATTATCTCTCTCTTTCTTTTACTATGTCAATGTTTACGTCAAAGCTACCCCAAATAAAATGACAACATATATTTTCTATATTGCCAAATGTGACAATTCATATTATCACAAATGAAACACATTATTCAGTTGCATATATAAAACTATTAAGTTGGTAAAAAAATATTAGTACGAAAACGAAATCATTTAATCAAAAAGTCACTCACCAAAGACATTTCCTAGGAGGATCTTTATAATAAATTAATAATAACTTATTAATAAACTTGGACTTCTCTGCTTCCTCTTACATTTGTTGAATAATTTTTCAAGTTACGTAGAATGAGGTATAATACCCACATTTTTTTTTCTATTCGTATTTAAATACCAAACTACACTATATAATTTTTTTTTTTTTGTAAAAAAAAACCCCTCAACTCTAAAAATTATGTCACCCCTTTTGCCCAATTTCGCACACAAACAAATAGATCCAACTACAAAAAGCATTATTTTAATCTTTCTTATTTGATGAACATTCTTGGTACTTGGACGGGTCAATGACTCACCTTAAAAAAAAAAAGTAATTTGAAAAAAATGAATTTAAAAACAGCCGCCCGATATCATAATTTAATAATAATACATTAAAAGTATTATTCAGTCATTTATGTCAATGTCGTATGGGTTTCAAAACCATTCTATCTTGTACCCAAATGTTACACGTTATTTCTGTATATCATGAATAGAGTTTTGATAATATCAACGAAAATTGAGGCATTGTGATAACATGTGGCGTGCTACGGTGAACATAATGCATCACAATCAATTTTAGCAGTCGAATGAATCTTGGCGTGCTTATCTTCGCCAAGCAAAGAAGCTTTAGTAACAAAATTTACTTGCGATCTACTAATTCTCTTATAAAATTATCTAACGTTTACTTGGAAGAAACCACAAGAGGTTCCAATCTCACCACATAAGTTAACAAACCCCCCGTCTCCTTCCCCAGTGCTAACATTCAAACGGACTAATGAAAGAATTTGGTCTCGAATATAGCTACATCGAGTCCGGCTCATACATGAAACTTCCAAACCCTTCCACCCAAACAATAGAAAACCTTTGTAACATTTTGAAGGTCATCAAATTATAACATTAATACAAGCACTTATATTATAATGTACAAAATGTATTATGTACAATATATAGGCTACATGAATAATTAACTACATTGAAGGTGAAGAAGACGCACTTATATTCTTTTTGGTCCTATTGGGAACGAGGGTGCCAGAGCAAGGAGGATCAGGAAAGTCGCGCCCATGAACACGTGGTTTTGAAGATGATGACCGCTTGTTAGTCTGAAAGCTCGCCTACTATTCATTCCCATCAAGCGATACAGAAGAATGCTCCTCTTTGCATACGACATTGCTTTTGTGTAGAATATATCCACTGCCCCATCCCCGTCCTTTGCCCTGTTCAATTATAGAAAGCATCGTCTGTAATAAGTCTTCCGCATCTTTCTTTGATGTCAATTCCAAATTCGTCTGGAATAGTGGGAGGCGAGTTGAAGGATTATTCCAGTGCTTTGTACTTGTTCCACCACCCTTTCTGGACTGGCTCTGGTTCTGGTTCTGCCTCAGTCCAGCATCTGAACTGCTTCCAACAATATGTACCACGCCCTCCACAGTATCTGCATGGATTACACTATCCAAACCAATTTCTGACTCTACTAACCACAGTGGATCAACAGGAACACCTCGAAACTCAGGCTTCCCCAGCTCCACCAAACTGGGACAGCTAACAATCAACATGGTTCTCTCTGTGACGACAACAAACTTCCCAGCTTGTTTAAGTGATTTGCACATCACAAATACTTCATCCTTTAGCTTCAGGCTATCATCAGCTTCCATAAGTACTGATGTTCCCACTGCCTCTTCCAAAGAGTAAGGCCTCAACGGACGTTCTCTACTCAAGGGCCTCGGCAGCCTGATCCTATAGTGTTGAGATCCAATTTGATATACTTTACTTCTGTTTCTGATGCTCTGTGCAGTTTTTCCTGTAACTTCAAGAATACTAGCCGCTGGTCTTGCCACAAGTCCAGTAACTCCCAAGGCTATGCCTGCACAGAGAACATGGGCGGCAAGAACATCAATAACAAAAGAACTAGCCCTTCAAAACTGGGTTTTAATAAAGGAAAACCTTAATGAAAAGGAGAAGATGGTGGGGCTCAAGGAGTTTTTGGATTGGTTGACTTTCCATCCTGAGAGCGAGTTTCAACAAACATGAACTACTCAAAAACTAGCTTAGTGGTCAGCCAAATATGTTCTTTTAGTTAAATAAAAGATCCTAAGGGTGCATTTTATAGAACAAATACATTGCTTCAGTTAAGATACAGAATGATGTCTACAAGTTTCATAATTTTAAAAAACAAATACTCAAAATCAGCAGTAAGTTCATCTGATTTATCAATTTGCACAGTTTCATATCACAGTTCGTATCTCATTCATCTATGGTGCTGCAAATGGTTGTGAAAATAATACTGCAACACAAATATTTATAACCTTTGTAGTGCGTTACCTGAGAGGACTCCAGGAAGACCATGTTTCTCAGCTTCTTTAATCGGCGACTGAAGGAGACCTGTAAGCCCCTGAAATTGACAAGCATAGTAATAAGTGTTTTCTGCATCTGACAAACATCTTTTTTTTTTTTTTAAATATAACCTTCAAAAGCAAAACATTGGCTTGCATTAAAGCACTTGCAAACATGCGTATGTTCAAGATTCAGTGTATACATAGCAAAACATTGGCTTGCATTAAAGCACTTGCAAACATGCGTATGTTCAAGATTCAGTGTATACATAGAATCAAGCCTTCAGATTTGAAGATGTCGTAAACAAATAATAAAAGCTTCTCATGTAGCACATTCACATAAATTTACAATTGTGACACAGTTTTGACCTGAATTCAATATGAATTGCTATTGTCTAGCTAGTTTACCATCATTACGCATATATTGGGCTTCCATTCTCTTTTTTTTTTTTTTAATGGACAGGTAGATTTGTATGATCCAAAAATCCCAACCGAATATTTTTTATGCCATTAGTCAAAATACAATATAAACTAAAAAAGGCAATAAAGCAAAATTTCACATTTTAATGGCAATATACCTCTAAGACTTCGTTTATTACACCTTTACTGTGTGAAACCACTCCTTTCTGTTGTTTTTCCATCCTTGCAAAAGACTGGTCATCAAATGTAAATGCGACAATACCCTACAAGACACCACCAATTAATGTAAATTGACTCACTTCAAAATAAGCATATAAACTGATACATTTGAGAATCATTAGATGTAGAAATACCTTGTGCACAGCTTTACTGAACTGGGTGGCAGCATCACTTAAAGCATAAACTGTGTTGCTTAGAAGACTACTGGTACCTTGTGCCACGCCTGTAATGATTCCAGTAGGGCTCTACAAAAGGAATAGGCAAATTTCAATTGCGATAATAGGGGCAGATGCAATAAATTAATGAAACATTATTACCTGCAAAATGCTTCGGGCTGGAACAGATAAAAAATCTTTGATGCCAAGTCCCAAACTCCTCGCAAATCCCACGGGATTACCTATAACACCAGCAGATCCGAAGACCTACACAAAGTAGAATGGTAAGGAACTTGCAATGACTGTCAAATATGAATGCAAGAATGTAAGTTACTGCTGTTAACTAGGACAAGTTGACAACAATGAATCATGACATATGGCTAAACAATGATATTCACGTTTACAGAATGAACTCATACTGTTCAGGTAAACGAACATACAAGGGCATTAAAGGAATTTTAACAACTGAATCAGCATAGCAATTTTCCAGTTACCTTGTACATCTCATGAAGAAGTTGACGAGCATAATGCCTGAGGAGGATATCCTGCATGGACTCCCAACTAGCCATTTGATGTGCAATTGTCAATTGTTTGAGATGAATTCGAGCTCCCTCGACATCGGCAAGAGCCATAAGACCTCTCTGAAATTAACTCTTGTTGTAAGTAACGAACTTAACATAAAAAATGCATTAGCAGTAATGAAGTTGAAAAAATTGCAAATTAACTATTGCTAAAACGTAGGCAACAATTATAGTAGTTGTACCACATTGCTGGAATATTTCCACAGCTTAATTCTATTTAGACAGAAAAATTTGAAGTGCATAATTAAACTTGGAAAGACCATGATATCCTGTTCGGTTTGCTCACTTGCTACCAGGTAAAAAGCTGTGGCCAAGATATTGCTCACTTGTTCACATGTGGAAGGACTCTGAGAATGAAGTTCTGAGGAAAGAAGTTTTGCAAAGACAACCCTGGCTAGAGGTTCTAGAGCAAAATATTGAAGCAACCAGCACAATGTTCAAAAGCATCTTATAAATATTTAAGAGCAATCTTAGGGCGGGATACGCTCAGTGAATAGCTCGATATTAGAGCTCAATGAAAGCTCATTGTGTGTGCTTATGAGGTTCAATGAGTGAGTTTGAACAATAAATTTAAGCTCGGTTGATAAATAAACAAACATGAATACAAGTGAGCTCAGCTTGACAAATTTGTGAACGTGTTAATATAATGTTCATGGACATGCTTGTTCTAGGCTCATTTAGCAAGTATTTTTATTTGGTAAAAGTTGATTATCAACCAAATTAGATACAAAAGAAATAATTTTAATACTAAAACGCATGAAATTTTGATTCCACAAAGTAGTATGTTGCAAGGACTTTATAATGGTTGGTAAGTCATACAAATTAAAAGATACTAGATATCAAACGTAGTGTTAGAAATTTTTTTTTTTTTTTTTTTTAAAAAAAAAAAGCAACAGAAGTGGGATACTTTTTTCCACTTAGTAGCGATCTGAGGGATAGTTATCCACTAATAAAAGGTGAAGCCCCTACCCCCCCCCAAGCAACTCAGTGTGACAGCTTAGAAAGCCATATCATGACGCTTTCTTTATTAGCCTCACAATCTTTTTGCCGTAATTGTTTCCTTTCTGGGATTATTTCTTTTTGGGTTTGATGCAAAAAGTAGTTCAAAATTTATTAAATTTCTTTGGCTTGTTAATGAGCTAAGAGCAGCCTTGGCGAGCCCATACAAGAACAAGCATGAACACTAGAGGTCAAGGCTTGTTTGAGCTCCAGCCGATTCGAGCTCATGTCTGCAGTGGCTGAACCAAGCGTGCATGAGACAACTTGAGAATCGGTTCATCTCTGCCCAACATACATGCAATTATTATTATTTTACAATACTTCCTGCAATTAAAAAAAGGAAAAGGTTGCTTACATGGATAATTGATTCTCCCGATGTAAGAACACCATTTCTAAGTATCCATGGAGCACTAGAAAAACTGCAAAAATCAAAATATCATGTTTATCTACCAACAGCAACAGATTAAGAGCTAAAGCTAAATATAAGTATAGCCACAGACTCACCTCAAAGTGAATTTGATGGGTGCCAAATCAAACAATTCTACATAGATCTTTTTTTGTCTTCTGGCCAAAAGGTAAATTTGCTGCCAAGGGGCTCCAATCGGAACTATGGAAGGTAGAGATGAACTGCTTAATTGACTCTTACTAGATGCAGGAAAATTGATTCCATGCAGTTGGTTTCCCCCTGTTTTGACATATGCACAAGTCCAAGTGCGTGAAAAGCCAACATCATACCCAAGAGGATAACACACAAGATCAGAAATTGGCAAGACTTGGCTCTGGAATCTTGAAGAGATAGATCTAAAGAAGTCTAGCAAGCTTAATATGAGTTCCTGCTCGATCTCAAGACGGAAATTTGCTACTCTGCAAGCATTTAACAGATTATAATAAGCACAAGCATTTAACAAATTATAATAAGCGCCAGAAGAATTAAACAAACTGAAAAGTCGTTGAACTAATAGACACCTTAAGCTTATATACTGGAACGAAACCAAAGATATATCTTTCTTCCTCCAAGTTGCTATGGCAAGGTCGACCACAGGTTCACAGTAACCTTCAGAAGAAATCTGCAATGTCCTTTCACTTTTTAATTTTGCAATATCATCCTTGCCTCTCTGAGTAGCTGCATTGCTTCTATGTTCTTGATTAAAGGACAGGATAACAGGATAAGTTGTTGTATGAAACTGGTTATCAATTTGCATTGAAGAGATTTGAAAGGAAAGCTTTTGTTGGTCCAAACTCTGAAGCAAATTAAGAGTAACATCCTTTGCACATGCAAAAAGTAATTCCTAACAGAAGAAAAAAAGCTTTTAACAAATTTAATAAGGACACTCAACAAATATATAAAAGCAAAAGGTCAAACCACCAAAAAAGTCCACAACTTTAATGTTTCTGTCATTTTATGGTGTTGGTTGTCAATTATAGCCATCCCTTGTATTAGACTTTATTTGGAAATTTTCTAGGACATGAGATGGTACATTAACATATCACATTACTCCATAGTAGACATGCCAAATGAATATTTCTCAAAAAATGGACATGTCATGTCATGACAATATTTATTGCATTTATTATAATTGCTAGCATTTGATTTATCCTTTTTTCTCCAATTGGCATAATAGTATTCTACATTATACCTACATAGAACTGGTATTTACTCAAATAATGTCAATAGAAGGGGATCTGTAATGGACACTAATACAGTGTATAGTTGAGAACATAGTTGATACAATTAAAAGATGGGGCTGCAAGTGGCAATTGCACCAAAAGTTAACATATTTCGAAGACATCAAGCAAACAACATCAATTTACCTGTGGATTAGCATTAATCAAGGAGATACCAATGCATGAGATAGCAAGAGAAAATTTCTCCTTGTAATCAATAAAGTTTTCCTCCTCCTGATATTTGCTTTTTACTCGAAACCAGGATGGGGATGGGTCTTTCAGATCTTTCAAAATATGGTAACTAGAATCGACAATACTGAGAACCTGAGAAGAAGGAAACAATTATTGAGCTAAGTGTATACAAGAATATTGCATGAATGGAAATATCATAAACAAACCTTAGTTGCTCCCTCAGCATGAGTAGATAAAAGCAATGTTCTTTCTGGTTTCTGAATGAGGAGAAAAAACCAGCTTAGTTTTTCAGGTGCTAACAAAAAATCCTTCTAATTTAAATCAATGCAAACTGCAAAAATATCAAACTTATAAGGCCAAATAACACCCACCTATGCCCTAGTTTACTTAACATAGACTGAATTCAATGCTATCCAGGTCATAAATATTTCTTCTTTTCCAGATAGGTGCTCTTACTTCTCTCCAATAGAAGGCTCTTGAATTCCTTTGGAAATGAACTTTAAAAAGGGTTTTCTGAAGTATTCAGAATTGATATTGTGCATTACTGTTTCAAAACTACCACAGTACTAAACAACATTTAATAAGTGTAGCTAAAAATTCAAAAGAATCTAGGCATATTTCATAAATTGTATGGTATCCCAAGCAAGATGTTCTAGAATCAACCTTTCAACTAGTATGTTTAAATATAGATGTTTTCAAAATCAATCACCAGGAACTGTTTTCAGAACATTGATGTAAAAAATGATTTGAACCCTGTTCCGCAACAAGGCATGCACCGTTGTCAAATGCTGAATTGATACTTGTAGATTAAGTAACAAGAATTTATAGCTTACAATGAAGCAAAAAGGGGAAAAAAAATCCATCCCATGATTATTTCTTTGCTGAAAAGAGTTCAAATACTCTACTCTTGAATTAGTAGCTTTTTCTTTCCAACAAAGAACAGGCAATTCCAGTATCAATTTGCATAAATCTTGTATGACAGTGAATTGTCGCAGTAAAGAAACTTGTCAATAAAATCATTATGGCAGAGATGAAGGTGGTAAGATGAATGTGTCTTGAAATTAATTGCATGAGTAGGAACGTTAAGTGGCACGATTGAAAATAATTTGAAAGAGAAAAATTTGAAACGGTTTCACATGTCTAGCATAGACCAGCAGATGAATTGTAAGGCAGGCTGAGCAAGCCCCAAGATAACATTGGTGTGTTAGTTAAAATAAAAAAAATTTAGGCCTTGATCGGATGGGGTAAGTACACTAAATAGAACTTCCCAGGAAGAGTTTTTTTTTGTGTTGTTTGATTCAGATGATAAGCTCAACTCCCCAGGAAGTGGAGCAGTCCAACTTCCTGCCCATAAGGTAAGTTGCAATTCCCGAGTCATTAAGATGTTAATGACCAATTTACCTTTTACCTTAAAATAAAATTAAACATGGAAATATGACTTTCTTAAACAAATAATAAACTAATATGTTCTACTTCTCCATCAATTAAATACTAATTGTATGAAAGATTTTAATATAATTATATTCAATAATATATATATATATATATATATATATATATATATATATTATGTGTTAAAAAATAATTTTTTTTTTTTTTTTTCATAAAAATTATTTTTTTTTCATATTTTGAATCATAAAACTTAATGAAAACAAAATATAATGTTTTCATTACTATGATATGTTTCAAATATTCTTTATTATTAAAAATTCTCTCTTTTTTTTAAAAAACAGCAAACACACATTTTAATTTTATGGAGGAATATTATTGTCATTTATGGCACATGTATAAAATAAAAGAAAAAAAAATTCCCGCGTAGTTAATACTGTACCAAACACATTTGAATTACACTTCCAAGGAAGTTAATTCTCAGGAACTCAGACTTCCCGAGAAGTAGGATATTCTATACCAAGCAAGTCAGTAGCATCAGGTCTTTCTACAATGTCAGACTACATTGGCTGGTTGCAAAGTAAAAAGAAAGAATTAGAGCACTGATATTTTATTCCATAATCCCTCATCCCACGATTAGTGGCACCTCAACAAGACGGGAAAGAAAAGGTGATTTAAATGCAAAAAAATTCACTACAAGAAGTGAAATTTAAAACTTTAAATCAAGCACCAGAAAGAAATAAAGTGGAAAGAAAAAGAGACTGATTCTTGCACTAATATTATTCAATCTATAGTTTTGCACACTATTCCCTGCTACCTTTCTACTGCCTCAGGCTATTGCAACAAAGTAAAGAGCGAAAGAGTTTACCTCAGAAGTTGGTTTCAAGTGTACG
The DNA here is from genome assembly GCA_949677035.1 of Omphalea diandra. Classification (NCBI taxonomy): domain Eukaryota; kingdom Viridiplantae; phylum Streptophyta; class Magnoliopsida; order Malpighiales; family Euphorbiaceae; genus Omphalea; species Omphalea diandra. Next base: position 32,701 of record CATIWR010354065.1, read on the forward strand.
GGGACATACTCTCTCAGATCATCAAGAGCATACAATCCAACAACACGCTCCCCAGGCACCTTCACAATTTCTCAAAAAAAAAAAAAAGGGGGATTGAGGAGGAGAAACATTTTGTATCTTTTTTTTTTTTTTGAAAAAAAGAAAAAAAGAAGAGGCATTCATACCTCTACAGTCAGACGGTGTGGATAACAGGGTTCATCCCAAGCATAGGCGCAAGAAGTGTACGGGTGAATGACAGTGTCAAACGTTTCACACCTTTGTTGGTAAATCCGTAATCTCTGGAAAAAGGCAAAAGCACAAGAAGGAACTACCAATTACAAAACTTGGACAAGTACTAGTTTCTTTCAAGTATAGTGATTTTTTGCAGTTCTAAGGAACTGATATCTTTAATCTTATATGCATCAGATACAGGGTCACAAAAAGAGAAAATCAGGAAAACATCCAAATTATAGAAAAGAGCTCATCATATTAACTCCATATCTTTCATTTCAACAACTAAATAATTTTCTGTACAGTAAAAAGATTAAACTAGTACCAACCTCCTTTGAGAAATTATCAATTCTGTAAGGCATAAATCCCGTGTCATCATCTGACAAGAGAATCAAATTTGTCCCAGAATTTCCATGGAGAGTTCCTACAATCTTTTCATCTCTAATGGAAACATCAGCATTCTGTACCTCCACCCTTATCATATTTACTGAACCTGAAATATAATTCCTCATTTTTACTTGTGTATCGCCTAGATGATCTGGCAAGAAGCAGCCTGACCATTGCCAACCAGGTTCGTTAAAACGAATGGAAACCAGTAACTCCCTACAACAGGTTGGGAAAAGAATAAGCAAGTAAACAAGGAGAAAAAAAAAGGGCGGCTAAGCTAAGACATGACAATCCTATGACTAAATCCGGGGGGAGAAAAAAAGCTAACTGCGAAATAAGACCTTTTTGTCCATAAAGTGACAATTATAATAAAGAAATTGAAGCAATAACAATCTATGATATCAAGCTAACCAGATACATTAAGTTTTTCATAAAATCAGTTCTTATTTTCTTCCATTCCTTGGACGTACATCAGTTTAGAATGAAAGCACTACGCAAAGTTAGAACATATGAACATTTCAAGATCACCCTTAAACTTGATTCTGCAAGGCCATAACAGGGCACTATCATTTTTTCAGTTAGAGGTCATTACCACTAACACTATAACCAGTCTGCTACCAATGAATTTTGTTCTCCACATCCCATTAAATCACAAAAATATTATTTGTTATCTATCTTTGCCCACCTTGACCTAGTTAGGAAGCTATATCAGACGTCCCATCTTTACACCATCTGAAGGCATCTACACTTAGTTTAATGGTTGAGTTTTTTGATATGCCTCTTACATCACAGTAAATGTTTAATTTTAATTTTGTCATTTGACCAATGTGCCTGAGGCCATCTCCACATTACAGGCACAGCAGTATAGTGATTGCAATAGGTAGAGTACCTTGTTGTGTTAGTCCAGTGAAGATGAGAATGCTTTCCAATGCCCAAATGAACAAAAAAGTCGGTTCCTTTCTGTTTATAACATAAGTCTCTGCTGCATGCGTTGCTAATTACATATCTGTGGAGTGAAGAAAATATTGACAACATCAATGACCTCATACAAATATGACACTGATTTGATTTATAACAAAATGAAAAATTTGTTACCTGGGTTGGAAAGTGATGGCTTGTGTCCTCCCAGCAAACGGTCCAGCAAAAGCACTAGAAGTAACAGATACGATATATGCAGCATTTGGTGATGACTGCGGGACAAGTACAGTGCTTGCTCCACTAGGTGGAACAAGAAGAAATGGTTCTGACCATGAAGAATTCAGCTCTTTTTCTGCAATATGTTCAGGAAGGCACCTTCTTGCTCTAACCATAACATCATCTATAGAAGAAATGGAACAAGGAGAATACATGCATGCTTTAACCTTTTGCACAGTATTACCAAGGTCAGAATCAAGTGAAGTTGATTCATGACTCAACCACATATCTGAAGATGCTTTTTTACCAACAGAATCATGCATGTCTGATTGTATGCGTAAAGATCCTGACAAATTGAGTGAAACCACAGGCTTAGAAATAAAGTTCCACAAGTCAGGTTTAGCATTCTTCCCAGCCAAGAAAACATGATCATTAGTTTGTGGAACTATAGAATGTGAGTCCTGGTCAGAAGATAAAAGGCTAAGACCATCTTTCTTGTCTTGAGGAAGCTCTTGTTCAATTAAGTAACAGGAAGGAATAGTGCAATGATTTCCTTTCGTTTCTAAGGCAGATTCTGAAATATTTAATGGAAGACCAGTGCAATTATACAACAAAAGGGGAACAAAAATGAAGATCTTGCGTGCACTGGAGAACGCATCCATTATCAATTCAACAGTAACACATAGTGCACCTGGAACCATATAACACAAATGTTATTATAAACAAATGTTAAAACATATAAATAATTGAAAGAAAACTGATACAGAATACGTGCTACCATTAGACGATTCAGGATGGAAGATCATGGTCTCCATCTGAGAAAACTTGGTTCCAGTAAATTTAGCCATGGCACTGAATGTTTCTACACGTGGAAACTTTAAAGATGAAGGTTTGAATCCTTGCACATAGAACTCCAGAGCTAAGTCATGCGAAGGATCAACATGATGAAAGGACGTTTGTACCTAAAAAACAGACCCGCACAAGTTATGGTGTTGATTGAATTGCAACTCCAAATATTCAACATGTGATTGATCAAAAATAGCTTACAAACCTCTGAAAGCAATACAGTACAAGAAACCCCACCACTCTCAATGGTCAGTGATACTGCCTCTGGAAGATTACTGTTCAGTACTAATGGAGTGCTTAAGGTCACCTGATGAATAAATTGCTCCTTTGACCGATTCCAATTAAAGCTGCAACTTTCAATTGATCGATTTGAAGTGTCATTACCATGGAAAGAGGATACTTTCTTTGGCTTGCCAGATGAAGACACACTAAAATTTTGAACTGAGATGCAGCACCGAAATGGATCGCTACTTGGATGAGATGGATAACAAACAAAAGATCTGAGATATCCAATCTTGATTTCCTGAGAAAGAATATTTGAGAGGTCATGCACTTCACTCCATAAGTAGGAATTTCCAAGGGGACGCCACCTCCAACGACCTGCTCCTGCCAGATGTAATGGCAATGGAACCTCTTGTCCAGGATATATGGGATCTAGGATCTGAAATTACTCCCAAAAAACAAATAATTAATCAATGATCTAATTTATCTTGAACTTTGCGAATCTTGTCAATTTTAACTGATAGTTTCATTATCAGTTTAACATATGAGCTGTTGATTTTCTTCTAATTGCATCCAACAGTTTTGAGGGCATGCCCACACTTATTAACAATGAAATTGAAGAAAAACATGCATATAACTTCCTAACCTAGAAGTAAGCCCCTCCTGAGTCTTAAGAGCAGTGTAGTAGACTTTTGCAAATCATACGTGTTTGGTAGCTCTTAAGTAAAGAAAAGCCCACTTCTTTGAAATCAGCAAATTACCTATATATTTGCCTTCAATTTCAATACTACTTCAATATTACATTAGAATTTATATAAACCTTATATCCATTGGACACAACAGGAAAAAATCAGCAGCTTGTTTCAAATTGACAAAATTAAAAGTGTCAGATACAATTGAAAGAGTGCACAAGTAGAAGACTATTAGAAACAAAAAAATACTAGCATATTGAGAATATACAACACAAAAATAGGAAGATTTTCCAAAGTTAGAATTAACTGGCAATCGAATTTTTGTCTGTACCTTTGGGGATAGCCCAAATGGAATGTCAAACCTTAACTCCAATGGCGTTGATGTTGCATTTGAAAGTATGACCTAAATCATGAAAACTATGGTCAAGATAAAGAAAAGAAATTCATGACTAATGAGCATAAAAAAACTTCAATGAACAACATACAAACCGTTGAGTACAATCGTATTAACTTGCTATAATGATGCACCGAAACATCAAACACAACAGGAACGACAAAACCACTCATGGTATCAGATCTAACATTCTCCTCAGTGTTTGCGTTGTAATTTGAAACAGCCACTGTTTTCTCAAGTTCGAACTTATTCGAGGCCTTAGAAAAATCAACCTCAAAACATGAAACTCCTACAAAATCCATTGAAATGGGAGCAGAAGGCAGAGACATTCCATCAAGTTGAATGCTCATAAAGTGATGAACAACTCCATTTGATTGCTTTTCACCAAGTCTGTCGGAAGACTGAACAGGCCTGAATCGAGACAATTGCTCCTCAGGAGTTTCATTCAGATAAATATGAACAGAATCACCTGGTTGCACAACCTTTCCATCTTCCATTTCTGAGACATCAAACTCATCTACATTAACCAGCCCCTGAAAAACATGGTATACTAGAGGCAAAGAAGTCAAATTTTGCAGTATATAGGGAGCATATCTCCCTCCACTTATACTTTCAGTAAGCTGAGGACTTGAGAATCTCCGATTCTCACAAGGATCTGATGGTCCCATCAGATGCCACGCATCCTTAACCATTTCAACTGTCCTGAAAATGCACTTTTTAAAAGAAAACAGAAGAAATGAAGATTAGATTGAATCAGTAATGTTAGGGTGCATTCAAGAATAATCATGATAAAATTATTTGTGTTCCTTCCATTTCCAACTTATACATCAGAAAAAGATTTTTTTTTTTTTATCAAAGTATATGACTCCTATCTCTAGACCAAAGGTGTTTCTATGAATCTACTAAGACGGAATTCATTAAGATCATTTGAACAAGAGATAAGGCCACCAGAGTGACAATACCTATAAGAGTATAATATCAAATAAAAAATTTTTTCGCAAAAGGTTTCTACTCTTGAGATTGTTTTGTGATACTCTATTCAATTTGATGCGTTCAGAAATATGCTAAACAGAAGTATAAACAGAATTGGGAAAGTACCAAAAACAAAAAAAAAGTACCATGTGACTTCATATTTTAACACTTAAAGGTATGGTTTCTTTGCAACAATTTGATACATAGCCAAACTTTACTAATACTATTAATTATTGTTTGTATGGCATGAATTATAAATTAAAAAAAAAATCAATGATGTAGAATCCAACTACATATTATGGGATAGCACATGTATTCTAGAGAAAGGAATTTTCTTTTTTAACATTTTTTTTTTGTAAACCATTTTTTATTGGTTAATTTTATTAAAAAAATATCAGGATTATTAAAATGTTGAGAGAAATGAAAGATTAGACTTACAGATTTCCAGTATGAGTTTTGATTTCATTTTTTTACTTTTCTTTTTAAGTTTTCTCTTTTAAAACTCATTTTATACTAGTACAATATATCAGAATTTTATTTTTAATTTGAAGTGGGTCCCAAAATATTAGTTGTATTCCACACCATCGAAAATATTTTTCTTAATTTGTAATATATGTCACATGGCAACAATTAACAATTTTAGTAATTTTGGTCTAAAACCTGCTAAGGGCAAAAATCACAAGATACAAATTGTCACAACAAAAAATGCAGACCTTGAAGTGTAAAAGCACAAAAACACATTATTTTTTTGTACTTTCCCAAATTATAATTCTGTCCTGAGGCCGATAGCACAAGTCAAAAGGTGACCCAGCAAGCTTGTCAAATAATTTCAATATACATACCTCAATTAGAGATTCTGTCAAATTCAAGTTAAGTGGCACTGTCGATGCAAGATGGATATCTGTTATAGTGGAATTGTTCAGGAGAGAACTCATTTTGCGTCTTCTAATCATGTTTATCTTAAACTTCCAAGGTTCAACAAATGGCTCCCAAAGCACCTATAACCAGTATTAAGAAAAAAGTACTTAGCAACCCACCCAATAAAAAGAGCAAGAGCTTGCTGTTTTCTTTATTAATTTACCTTGTGAATATTATTGTAATTTATTTCAAGGTCACTAGTCACAGAACTCTCCACACTATTTTCAGTTATGATAGCATGCAACAGAAAGTTCCTCATAAGAATTTCCAACAAAGGTCCACCACAGCTCCACTATGCAAAAAAAGAAAAAAATCGTCAAAAAATAAATGAAAAGAGGTTAAGCAAGAAATGCTATACTTAAGAGATCACTATGCCATCTGAAAAATAAGTCATTCACTCCCACACCAAACCCCATACTATTTGGCCCTTCCCCCTCCCCCCAAACACAAGGATAATAAAAAAGGAATTGAAAAGGAAACTCAAAACCTTGCTCAAAAAGCCAATAATTTTAAATAAGGAAATAATATGATATTTAATATCTTAGATAAGGAACAAAAAAGAATAGGCTTAAGTTTTGGTCAATAAAGACCACAATCTGAACAAATGAAGAGTGACCATTATATGTATGGACCATCCATAATAAGAACAGAAAACAGAAAAGAAGAAAAGAATATAACAACTTTATATATTCAATGGCTAATCATGTAGAAGAAAATTGAATTTAAACGAACTCAAAAGCACAGTGCATAATAACATGATTAGTTGGTCAGTCCTCGTGTAGAAAAAAATTTGAAACTCACTCGAAAGCAACCAACCAAAAAAGAATTTTTACCAGTCGCAATAACAATCAAGCAGCTCCATATTTAATTGGAATCACTTGGAAAATGTCAGTTTCAGAAATAGGATTTGCAAGACCAACATTTATATGCTAGCTAGAAAGAGTTCTCAATGTTTATTCCATTTAGCATTTTCCTACAAATTTCAGGAAAAGCAGGATTTTGGAACATCTTCCGAAAGCAAGAGGGGGAAGCATCTCATTTCACTCCCAAAAAATTAACTGGAAAATTTTGAAAAACAGTTTCTAAATAATTAAAAAGAGAAGAATATTAAAAAAACAATTGCACAATAACAAGAAAATATGCATTCAACAATCATTCATATTACAAAGAACAAAATAAGTTTCTAACTTAGCTAGTCAGAGGGACATACCCTTTCATCAGAAATCAGAAATGAAATCTTCCTTAACAGAATATTAAGATTTATCCTGCCAAGTGAAGAATGAGAAGATCCAGATTCAGGAATGTCAAACCGTACACCATCCCAGAAGCAGAATACTCTGTGGGACAGCCACACATCTAAATGATCAACTTGAACCCCTAGTTTGACATTGACAAAGTCCATCTGATTATTACAAATCTCTGTCGCCAAACTAATTTGGGATATTTGGAAGAAAGGCCAAGTGATGCGGCTCTTGTCGTCACACACACCTATAGTGCCACATGCTCTCTCCAAAATAGACTTGAATTTAACATTTCTACCAACCACGGATAGTTCAGTACTTCTACTATGTGTAGTAAGTTCCACAAATTTACAGTTTTTCCCTTTTATAGATGGATCATTTTGAGGCCTCTCCTCTTCAGATGTCCCCAATTCACAAACTGCTGTTTCAATGGCCAACAAAGGAAAATAAATCGCAACTCCAATATTATCTGATTTCATAGTGAGGACAATAGAATCCTGCTCTGAATGCTCCTTTACATGATAAGTTGGCGAACTTTTGTTTACAAGAGAACTGTCACAAACATTAAGTGCCACATTGTCCAATAGATCAGCCATATCTTTAGACGAACTTTGTGAAGATGCCTTCGTCGCTACGGATTCAGAGATTCTTTTAGAATAGGAATCACAAAGTTCAATCACTCCAGACCAGTCCAGAACATGTAGCCAAATATCCAGAGAAGGAAGAGAAATATTAAACTCATTTTCACCTTCTATACACTTTGAGAAACATATATGAAGAGCTGATGAGGCTGGGAAAGCCTCAAGGCATTGTGCTATCATGACAGAACTAAGCAATGAATAAAGTGCTACAGAAGAAAAAGTCAAGTCCAACTCTATTGGTGTCTCATTTATCAAAGACATAGAGCATATAAATCGCAAATCAGCCTTGGCTATTGGTCGTGGCAAGAGTGAGTCCTGTCTTGATTGATAAAAACTTATTGACAGTGAATCAGCAGAGCATCGAGCTTCGGTACGCACTGTGCCTGAGGCAACAGATGGTACTGCACTGCTTTCCTTCAGACTTCTCTTCAACTGAAAAAAGTGTAAGACATCAGAGGTGAAACATTTGGATTCATTGTCAACCAAAGAGAACTGATCTATGACATCCACTAGTGCCTCAAATCCATCCAAAGTGTAGCAATCTATCATTAGAGACAGAACATAAGCATTAGTTGGAAAAGGGAACAGAAATACACATGAATGCTAAATTAATAATTCAATAGTAGGTTTGAATGCTTAAACATACCATCAGCAATAAGTTGACAATTGGTGATCCTCGACATGATACATGTGGAAGAAGAAGAGCTATTGCAGAAGAATTCACTTCCATGGGGCAGTCTAACCCACACATCAGCACTCAGTGGTGCAATCAGCTTGATATTGCCACATCCAGTACCTTTATCAAGCATTAAGGAACCATACTCATCATCCTCACACAAGAGTAGTGACAGAAATAAATCCCTTCCAAACATGTTCAAACAGCTATTTGCTTTGGCAATTTTATTTAATGAAACCAGAGAGTCAGGAGGAATATCCTTCAGTACATCATCTGGAGTACAATCAAGGATGAAACTAGAGTATAGCCGTTGAAGTTCTAGCTTTAGAAACTTATGGTCATCTCTGTCCACAGGTAAAATCAAAGTAGAATCCAGTATCTCAAATTTATAAACAACCATACTGCTTTTTTCAGTTACAATACCATCAAGATTTTCAGTAATCCGCTGCTCATTCAAATTTGAACTCCAATCAGATAATGAAAAATAACCTATAATGATAGACAAATATTCAGGTGGTAGAAAGCAGTACACATGCTGAACACCAATGCTAACTTCAAGTTGTGATGTCATTGATCCAACATGTCTTTTTCTCACACGTAAATTTAAAATAGAAGACAGATTTGGTAATGCGGGGCCCCAAAGAAAATCTTTGAAATTTTTAGTCCCCCATGGTGATGTTAGACTCAAGCCCTCAGTTGAACACATCAAATCCATGCAGTCTTCAAAAAATAGAAGTGAAGATTTCAAGGTAGGTAATGTAACAGTTCCAACAATACAAGAGCAATCATGGAAATGTACTCTGACTCCATAAAGATCAATATCAATATTATAAGTTTTTGAGCCAAATAAATTTCCCGGTGCATTTGCACCCATTCCAGATGTATGCATTACCGGTAAGGCATGAAAAGTTTTAGGTTTCTTCTTTAAACTTAGTTGTGGACTTCTGAGCTTTCTATCCCTTACCTTGTATAACTTCCTCCAATTAGGAGTGGAATGACAAAGTGAACTCTCAAGGCTACTAAGAGAACCAGAATTGAAGATTGTGATGAATGGAAAGCATTCCAAAGAAATGCCAGCATTGTCAGAAGACCCAATTTCATCGAAATTAGAGTAACCAAACCGCTGAAACTGGAAATCAGGATATTTACGCAGAATTTTACTATCCATTACAGAGCCTAAGGATATATTGTGAGAGGAAGACATCCCATAAAAAGATAACCGGTCATAAAACCCAATCAACAGTCCAACTATGTGGGGATAACAATGGAGATCGGCATCCTTCAAGCAAATTGTACCCTTGTTGGAAACAGAATCTACATTTCTGTGAGCTTCATAATGCATCAGAAAGAATGCTTCAGTAAATGCATTTCTGTCACCACCATTTCCATGTTGATTGCTACTTCCAACACACAAGTCTTGATGATGTGGAGCACCAGAAGTAAATTGATTGCCAGACAACAACAGAATACATCCATCCTCTTCATGCATTAATGAGGAAGTGCTGACCTTTAATGCTTTGATACAGATGAAACACTCCTCAGATTCGGTATGAGAATACCTAAAATACATACATCACGATCATAATAGCCTAATTATATGGTTTTGAGAGTGAACTAAGGCTCAAATGCAGATGTGTAATTGACATATAAGCACAATATCAGCTGCATAAAACATACCATGCATCTAATTCCCGAAGGAATAGCAGGAGTTCAGTACTGCTTTCTCCATCATTTGCAAGATTAACATGGAAGCTCACAGACTTCAATTTTGCAGTAACAGAGAAACCAAAATCAGAAGCCCAAGGATTTGACATGACATTAAATGAATAGGGACTTTTGGGTATCATAGATCTAGTTGTTGAATGAAGCATATGTAGATGCACTACCATTGCCATTATTGATTTGTATATTGAGGGAGAAAAATTAGCAACAAGTGATGGTAGAATAATGGAAACCTGAAATTGAGAAAATGAACTAAGAGAGCTGAACCCTGAAAATATCCAGCATAATAATTCAAGAAAAAACAAACTAGTCATTGACCAATATGTGTATGCCAAGACTACATCTCTTTGCTAATAATACAAAATTGTCAATTCAGTACTATAAGGGAAATTCTTTTCCTCAAGAAAAGGTGAAAGATGAACAATATATTTATATAATATGCAACTTATCCTCAGCACTGCTCAGTCTCAAACTAATACAATCACATCTAAAGAGATCCAATAAAGTTTCCAGTCACATATTCACATCCACATCTCTATGTATGATTCCAAGTAACTATCACCTCCTTATCCCTTCAAAAAATTATCATAATTCAACTGAAAATAAGAAAGCCACAAGACTAGATTGTTCACATGTTCTACCAAATATTCAAAATAATAGCCTCATTTTCTCTTCTTCTACAGCTTCTCACATGACATTTCTTTTGTGGGTCTATAATATAACCCAAGCTGCTTTAATCAAACAAAATGAAAGATCAATAACAGAAAATGGCAAACATAAATTGTAGCAGAGTACAATTCTAAATGCCTTGCACAATGTACAATGACTAAGTGAAATGTACTTAAATAATGAAATAATGCCATCATGTAATAGTGACAATTTTGATTTTGGTTACCTCAAAGTGTTTCAATATCAATTCATCAGAAATGATGCATAATGCAAAGATGATTGAGGCACAAAATTTCTTCAAGATGGTGATTGTTTGAGCATGTTGAGGCATCACCAGTTTTAGCTGCAACAACATATCAATTTCAAATTAAAAGCCCAATAATCAACATAGGATACAGACAATCCAACATAATTGGGACTCTACCGCAAAGTTCACAAGCTTGATAGCAAAATAATCATAGAGATCTTGAACTAGGAAGTCCTTCAAAAAACTAGAGGTGAATGTTGAGCTTGAGAACTGTTCCAGGACATACGATTGTTCCTGAATAGTACAAGGAATAGACTCCTCATCATGTTTAGATGTACAAAGAAGAGAATCCATCTCCAAAACCTGCCCAAAACAGCAAATGACAGTAGAACAGACATAAGTCGACAAACACAGAGCAACTTCATGATTCTCATGCCAGGAGAAGACAAAAATTATACTGAACTATGGAACAGTAAAACTAAAAACAAATACAGAAAACTAGAGACTGTAGGGCTATGATTATCCGTTGGGCTTGGGAATGAACATTGAATACAGAGCTGACATAGTTCAATTCAACTCAAGTAAACCTTAATCTGATTCAGTCGACTCAACGGCCCATTTTTTTCTCATTTTTACTAAGTTTAATATCGAGATAAGTTCCACTACTGATTCTGCAAATTTTTCCTCACCACAGATAAGTACACATTTCTTTTTCTTGACCGCTAAACTTGGATAAGTTCAACATCCATGTCAGTGCATTAATTGGTCTATGTTGGATCCACCTAAACTATATCGATCCAACCCTCCCTCAACTTAATTAAATCCAATCCTTTCTTATACTGAGTATCCATTTAAGAACCTCAATTACCCATGCTAATTTCACAAACATGCTGGTTCTTTATCCTCCAGTACTTGTCACCACATATGATAGCTGAATAAATAGTGATGCTACAGAACTTCCACTTCAACTTAGTTGAGGTTTTAAGATTTGTCTAAAATTCACCATATTTCCGGAATTCAGTAATCCACTGTTATTCTGACATTAGTTATTCTCACAATTCATTTTATTGCAATTCTAGAGAAAATTAGAGAATCCGTAACCAGCAGACTAGGTTAGGCAGCATATATATAATGAACAAATACGAAAATACTGTTATAACACTCCCCTCAAGCTGCAGTATAAATGTTAATCACGCTGAACTTGTAACAAATATAGTTAACGCTATTTCCTACAAGCTCTTTGGTAAACAAATCTGCAAGTTGATCTACAGTTTTAACATGCTTCAAAATAATGAGGCCTTGTTGAAGCTTTTCTCATACAAATGATAATCAACCTCACACCACCATTGTATTGGCTGTGAGGTCCCTAATCCAATCACATCTAACAGGTGATGCTTTCTTCAAAAAGACTATGTGACAACGGAGCTAAAGTTCGATGGATGACCCAAACAACAATGGAGCTGAAGTAGAGAGAGAGAGCCAGCACAAGCAACAACTCGCAACACCATTTCAATAACTTGATCAAGCACTTATAATACTCTAGACTCATGCCCTCTACCAACAATCCTCTTTATCTCAAGATCCTGAAACAAACAATAACCTGGAAACAATTGAACACTACAACTATAGAAAGAAGTAATTTTACTAATGAATAGGAAATTAAAAGGAAAACTGGGTAAGCAAAAAACAAACAAGAGAGATAAAGTGGAAGCAGGATTTATGTAGAACATGCTCGTAGGTGAACGACACAAACCCAAAACCTTAAGACATTGATTTTATGAGTCCTACTTATATGCACCTCACAAGTCTATCTTTCTTTACATGTGGGAAAGCAAACAATTGTCATATCCCAATAACCTCCCCCTCAAGTGTGAGCCTCTTTCCTGCTGGGCTTGGGCTTCCTCCCCCTCCCACGGAGGCATTCTATATTCTAAGTATTTACAACATCACCAGAGCATTCACTCCATCAATTTGTTCCTCGGAGCCATCTAGTCAAGGAATCATCTTTCTCTACCAAACTTATCTTGCTCACCTTGGTTCAAGATTCACCTTTGTTGATCGAATTTCTTTCTTCATCAGAAGTCACCTTGCTCCACCAGTCCACTTAGGAGTTACCTAGCTCTCCATCCTCACAGCATAGCACCATGAGCCACTTGTGGGCTCATACTTCAGGAGCTGGAGAACCATGAACCATCTTTTCTCGCTGGGGAGGAGAACCAACTGCCTGTCCACAAAATCACTGACCACCATCTCCATACTCATGCCTACCAAACAGCAAAATCTGATACCACTTGTTAGGACAAGGAAGGAGTTCAACATGGTGAGAAGAATCTTCCATGAGTCTTGTGTGAAATATAATTACGGGCCTGAAACTGCAATCTTGACCCAAAACATTAAGGCATTGGGTATATACAAGTCTTATCCTTTTTTTCGATTTTAATAGCAAACACTTGCTATATCCCAACACATTTGTATAGCAAAACCTAAGTGCTGCAAATGTGTTTTGTAAGGCCTTTGCACCATATAAAAAATGAATTATTATTCCACTTAACATTTTGTCAGGTGGCAATGAATCACCAAAGTAGAGAACATTTTGCTAAATTTCTAGGGTAATTGATCAACCAAGAAACATTGTCAACAAGATTTGTAAGGTTGGTCACAATAAGAAAACTGAATTTAACTGTAATTTTGAAGGGTAGGGATCATTTACTTGTGTTGCTGCAGGAAGGCCTAGGCATAACCTTTCAATCCTATGCGTTAATAACTTCTTTCATGTGAAGCATAGTCTACTTTGAGAGCAACATCCAGTCTGTTAAGCTGTTGGCTACTTCCAAATTACATATGTACAAGAAAAAGCAGTGAAAGCCAATAAAGATCAAAATCTTTATGAATGTATCAACTTGTACATGCATGAAACATTCGTTAAAGGTTAAACTCGTATGTCATAGCCTAATAAGTTCCTATTGGTTTGCTATGTGTTATAAACAGGGTGATACTTATTCTAATTTATTTGTACATTGTGAGGCGGATTGGACAATTGAAATTGCCATCTTTGCATATTTAAGGATCATTGGTTGAAACTTTGATCAGATTAAATCAATAGGATTTGGTGTCTGTAAAGATATCAAAGCTTGTTCGAACTTCTTTTCATTTTAATGGTGTTATGGAGTCTTTGGATGCTTCGAATATCAGAATCTGTCTAATGTTTGGGCATTACTTTCCTAGCTTGCTTTTCGGGTTCTTATTTATAGTTATCTAGGGAGTTTTTATAATTTCTTATCCACCATTGTGCACTCTCCTTTTATTTATTTCTCAATAGATATTCTTTCATCATAGAGAAAAGAAAAAAGAAAAAAGCCTCTTATCCAATAGTTGTCAACTATAGGTCAATAGGACCATTATTCGACACAAGTTGCTTTCTTAGACACTATAGTACTCAGCAAGACTATGTCTTTACCTTAAGCCTACAACAAAGTGGGATTTACTTGACAAAGCCACCAAGATACAATATAAGATGAGTCCAAATGAAGGAAATATAGACCCCACTAAAGAATAGTATAATAAGTAGAGCAGATATAAAACACATGAAAAAGGAGGATTTCAAGTTGCAAATGAAACTTTGAAATTTTAATTCAAGTGTATCAAGTAAAGGCAGGATTAAAAACTTAAATCACAAAACAACAACAGAAGATGAGAACAAGAACAACAAAAAAGAAAAGCAAAAATAGCACAAAGCTGATTCAAAATGTTATGCATGAATATTAAAGAAACTAATTACCAAGTCACATTGCTCTGAAATGTCATTTTTCCCTGGAATATTAATAATAATATTCAAGATGCTAACATCCCAACTCAGTTTTTTATGACTTGATAAAGCGTATCTGCGAAAAAATAAATAAATAGAAATATGAAACAGTAAGCAAGCTTCATGTACAGCTTTTTAGATGGGGGATGACAACCTTACTGATATAGAAGTCCTCATTAAGCAAAAGAAACCAAAAATTGAATTGGCTCAAGAACTCACTCAGCTTTTGATAACAATCGAGTACCAACATCTTTGAACCCATTTAACGAACAAAGGACCTGCAGTAGGATCAATATGCTAACTATCAACTAGCCCCATACCACAATATTTAACAGAAAAATGGGCAAGAATATTATCCAAAATCTTAAAAAAGGCCACTCAAATGACTTTTTTTTGGAGTCATTTTAGAGTGATTGTTATCTATTCTAGAAAGCCAATTAATTGACAACTGAAACACCGCAAGTTGGTTTCTATTTGATTTCATAATAAATTCGGTTAAAATATGCAACCAAAAAATAGGATATCTTGGTTATGTAAATTTGCAAGCGAATCCAGTGAACTGACTATTTGCTCTCCCCTAAATACATTAAGTATAGATCCAATTAATGCTAAGCAACAGAAAACAACATTGATGGGAAGGAATTATGACCTAACAAACATTAAAACTTACCCTTTTGTGATGAAATTCAAAGCACATTAGTACTGTGAAAAATTCCATTAATTTTAAAAAGAATTCCACATCAAAAGCAACTTCCAGTGGTTCAACCATGACCTGCATACGCAAGATAGGTTTTAGTTATTTTAAAGAGGACCTTCAAAAAATTGGACCTGAAATACAATAATACCTTTACTGATAGTTCAACCTCCTGCCTTGGGGACACATCTACTTGGGCTCTACATGAAGTTAGCTCATATCCCTGCAGTGTTTCCTCCTTAAGGGGCTACAAAGAAACAATCTTAAAATGATATATATCTTATATATTGTTTGGAGCCAATCTGAAAATGAGACAGATACCTTGCATTCTTACTCATCAGCCAACTCAAGGTCAAGTCAAACAACAGCATTGCATCTTATCATACAGACAAATCTTAATAATAAAGATTATTAAGAGCACTTTAGCAAACAAAAGAACAAGGAAAGAAATATCAGAGGTAGGATATGACCCTTTTATAACTTTGATTTATAGAGCTATATTCAAGCTTGAAATGCCATGAAAGAAAATCTTGACATGGAACTCAGTTGACCCCAGCAAAAACAATAAACTGACTTCCTTGACTATAACAATCTGGTATAGTGGTACTTGACCTGTAAATAAGTCAAGATGATTTGAACTACTACTAGCAGATAAAAAATGCAATTCTTGAACATCAAGTCCTGATGGTTTTTTCTGCTGTTTACATGCAGTCCATAGGTAACTTACTGTGCAGAACTCACTTCTACTACACTTCTCAAATTCGCTTAATGACTATTTAGGTGTGAATTTACAAGAAATAGAACCCGATCAATACTAGAACAACATAACCATGGATAAAAAGAGTCTCATAACACGCTGGGATCATATATTTTGTGACCCAATAAGCTGTGGTTTTTTATTATGTCTTTACTCAAACACATTGCCAAACTCAAGGAAATAACCAAGCCATAGCTTTTGCTTGCTTAAATAATAGGTATGACCAAGAAAGATCATAAGCAATGGATCTCCATGCAAGTTCTTTGCAATAGATGGAAGATCTAGGTTCCAGACTGTTCACATAAACTTTTGATTGTTCAACTTCAAAAAAACAGTATTAATTAGCAAAACTTTACCATATCAACAATTTTTCCTGATTATAGGAAGAAATAAATCACTTGTTTTGAAGTATTAGATCTTGCCGCACTCATAGGTGACTGATAAGTTTCTTTCCTTAAAAACAGATGAAACAAAAAAATAATTTTTTTAATAAAAAAAGAACAAGAAATGAACCACAATTAAGTATAGATAAAATCAGAAAATGTACACACAATTTAAAACTATATAGCTAATATACAAGAATACAAACCCTTCCTATTTGTAAAATGACTCTCTCGTTAGATGGATAAACCATCTTTCCTGATTTAAAGAAGCAAATAACTGCTGCTAACTCTTCCCAAAGTTTGCACTCCATAACTGCATCTTTAAAAATCAAGTCAGCAATTCTTTGACTGCAATACCTGAAAAATAGTTATGGACTATTAACGAAATAATTACCAATAACTACCCAACAAAATCACAAAGAACTTGTTCGGTACATAACTACATATATAATGGAAAACCACCAACTATAACAAGCATTGACCATACAAATAAAGAATAATATTTATAAGAAACAACTATTACATCTGACATCAGAACAGAAATTTGAATATTCAAATAAAAAATTCCTTATCCATACAATATATCATCACTCAATTTCCTCAAAATTAAGCATTTTGTAGAAAGCCAGACGACTTCCAGATCCCAATCATAAATGGAGTCATAGCATATTGGTATATACTTGTACCTGTTTTTCATGAGAGTACTTGAAATGACATGCTTTATTATTATTAAATTAGACATGCAAGTGTATACAGCATACTATTCGTCCTATTTAAGCCTAGTGGAATCAAAAATAACCTTCACAGTTCACCTACACCTCCAATCCATTCAAAATATAGGAAATATAATATTTAATTGAGACTCATTTGTCCTAATTAGTTAATCCTATAAACCCATATGCACCATCATGGCACAAATTACTGAGTCTTAAGTCAAAAAAAAAAATATATATATATATATATATATATATATATATACTTTTACAGCCATCCATGAAAAACAATTTGGGATGAAGCAACAGAATAATGTATTATCACAATATTAATAGAATTTGAGAATTCCAAGGCATTTGCAGCATTTCAAAACAAGTAAATTAGCAACAGGTACATCAAAAAAAATTCTGTAAATATTTCAATGTGAGACCATGAAGTGCAACTAATTATGACACACAAAGGGGTATTCAAAGGATCATCAACCGTACTTGCTTTGTAAAGTCACAGCAATTTCACCTATGGTTAACTTGATTGCACAAGTAACCATCTCATCATTTGCATCAGCATCCCCACCAGATAATATGGATGGATGGAACTTTGTAGCTTCGTAAATGTCCTGCATAAAAGACAACATGTCAGATTATTCAGGATGAATAAAAATCTATTTTTGACTCATGGAATAATTGTTTTGATGATACACAACCACAATGGCTACCTTTACAACTTCATCAGAGACAACGCCAAAAAATTGACCAGAATCATCTGTTCCACCAGCACCAAGCATGCCACGGGACAGCCAATTCAACCAGCCTCGGGACCTACCTAATAGGCGTTCACCATTTTGTGACTTCTCAACAGAAATATTGGCACCATTCACACCTATATTTGAAGACGAAGATCTTGACAGAACTTCCTGAAGCCAAATCAAATGCCCAAAAACTACATCATCATAATATTGCTAGAGAGAACATGAAATGAAGTCACAAATCAGAAAACATAGACTATCATACAGGATTGACCAAATCCAAAAATATAAAAAAATGCTTTACACATGAAGAACCTGTCCAAATAATATTAAGAATGTTAATATACTGAGGTGAATTGAGCAGTACATACCTGCAGCTCACATTCAGCAGCAGACCTATAAGTTAAGATATCATCTATATCAAATTCTTTCTCCATTTGCTCCAAATCACAGAGAATACATTCATCCACCGACTGATTTTACAAAATATGAAAAACAAAACAAAAGGTATAAAAGGGTCAGCAAATAGTCAATTCTTCTCATGAATGAATCATAGCATGACAGTCTTTACTAAACAATAGAACAAGCAAAGCAGCTTAATTAAAGAAACAGCTGATGATAGAAGAGAAAACAAGTAATTTTAAATGGGGACAAATATGTGAAGTTAGCGTAGCCCGATGAGCTAATCATTTCAGATATTTGTAGATAAGAATACAAATAATATTAACTGTGCATTTGCGAAAGGAAAGAAAAGTATTTACCTGTTCTTTTTGAAGAAGCTCTAGTTTAATCTTGTACAAATTAATATACTTCCGACGAGAATTCCTGTAATTGGAGATTAGGTTTAAGGAATTAAAAAAATGCTTCACTGGTTAAACAGTAGCTTTACTGGACCAAAAGGTGAAGAATTAACATTATAAAGTAGATAAGAAAACATGGAAGGAATAAAACCACATGAGCATATGTGTGTACACATATTGGTAACCTTTTTAGTACTTTAAAAATACAAAAAGAATTGTCCAACAAGAAGGTTGACAACATGATGCAGCCAAGAAGAAGTTCCATTAAATGCAAGTCCAAAGACTTGAGATGTTTAAATCAGTATATGCATGTTTATCCAAAAAAAAAAAAAAATCTCCTTGACCATTATTTTATGTATTTAGGATTCAGGATATAGGTAAATCTACAGCTTTGCCAGAATGGGAATGATATAGTGTCAGTCAGTCTGCCCTAATTGACTCTTTTACTTTGATAGCTTTTTGTTCATTTAAACTAGTTTAGATTTTGGTCTCCACAGATTTGTTGCAAGGTCAAGTCAGACAAGGATTTGGAGTCAAAACCTCTGTAGGTCTAGAGTTATTTTTCAGTCTGTGCTGGGAATGTTTTATTTTCAGAGAGTAAAACGATAAAGAATAAACTTGGCCATACAATTTAATCTGAGGTTTATAAGCTTCAATCTGAGAATCTTTTTGTTTTTTTCTCAAATTGCAAAAATTTGAAACAATTCATATCTGAATTTTCTCCCATCAAACCCAAATAAGCCAACATTATTTCATCAAAATATCCAAACAACATCCATGGGCACGCATACAATGCCAGACCTATACACATGACAGAAGCAGCCCCCAACATCTGTGCTTCATCATGTTATTTTGATTTATAATAATATTAATTTAAGAAACTATAGTTGTACGAAAGATTTTTTTATCCTTTCTGGCATCCAGTGATAAAAGTCTAATCTGCAAGATGGCCTACATCAACATTTTGCTAAAATTGCTTGGACCCTTTCCCATCTAACCAAGACGTGGATTTTTGTAACTTGCTATGGATGGTTGACAACAGAAGATACATCACTTGACAGGTTTATCATTCAGAAATTATCTTTCACCACATAATCCACCTGTCATCTTTATAAACTATGAAATAGTGATTTGTTGTTACTCAGAGAAAAAAGAAAAGATATTTTCCTATGATGATTCACAGGTATAATGCCATTTGACAAATTGGTAAGTGACAGCATAGGTTCTTACTATTAGGAGCCATCAAAAAATTCATTTCTATTATCTGATTCATCATAGAAATAAACAACATAGCAGGTGCTACCATTTATTGTTTGGGTTAAATACTATTATACCTCTGAAGTTTACTCTAATACACTACTTAGTCCTCTGTTTTCAAAATTATATTATTAAGTCCCTCTGCTTTGCTCTCATTAGACTTAGAGATCCTTCCGTCCATAAGGAAGTTCTTTTCCATCAATCCAAGTTCAATGTATAAAAATACTCTTATAGACAAAAAGACGACGTAATTTCTAACAGGAGCTGAATAGTTTGTAATTCTCAAATAACCAAGACTATGCAATTGATAATTATCAAAATATAGGGACCAAATAGTCAGTCATTTCTAAATTACACAGACTAGGTAGTTGGTATATTGAACTTCGATCTATGGAAAAAAACTTGCTTTTAGATGGAAGGACCTCAAAAATCTAACAGGAACAAAATAAAGGAACTTATAATATATTTTTAGAAATAGAGGAACTAAAAATTGTATTAGCGTAAACCCCAGAGTACAATATTTTAATCCTTATTTTTTTTAAAAGGGCTACCATAAAATATAGAACCATGCAAATGAAAAATTTATCACACTTATTGAACAGACAAATACAGCTCCTACAGAGTTGTAACATAGACTTTAATCAGTTGAGTACGAATGTATTGGAAATGGGGCTGGGCTGTCATGACGTATTGCTACTCCAATTTGTTGTAATACAAATTGAAAATGTAGTAAACTAATAGATATAACTGAAATAAAATTATTAATGAGCAAAAATGCATCAACAAAGACATTAAATCTATTAAAAATCAACTCAATTAACTAGCATCAAACAAAGTAGCAAATCAGATCTAACCTGATCACCACTAAAAATAGTGGAAGACCTCAAGTGGTCAGATTTTTTGAGAATATAAAGCGGAAGAAAAACCAAAATGGAGGTTGCATAGTGGCAGAAAGGATTGGAGTAGACATGGGTTCTCATCTTTGGCAGAAAAAACTGTTATTCTACAATTCATATGGGTAACAGCAGTTACGTTACCGGTAACAGTCCAATAACGGCCATGGCCATTATGAATGGTTCGCTTGGAGGGAAAAATCTGCCAATACATACAGGGGGTGAGAAAAATCCTTCACCCTGAAAACAACTAAATAACATCCCTCATGTTATGTAGCAGCCATTGTACCAATTGTTGGTTGTAAAAGAAAGCCAATAGACAAAACCAAATCACCAGTTTTTCTAATATGAAAAGAACTTTGTACATAGTCTGACAAGTGAATACTCAGCTGCACTTTGTGTAGATATGCATGTGTCCCAGAAAAATGAAAAGTGAATACAAAATCAAGGACACAAAAGATCGTGTGAGCACTGAGCACAGCAGTATGTGAGAGCTCACAGCCCAAAGAAGAGCAATCAATCATACTATAAGCTATGTGAAAATGAAAAATAGACTTACAGTCGTTGTCCTAAGTATCTCCATGAGGTTTTCTTCAACTTCCTCCGGACATCGGATAGGATAGATTCTTGTGCATACTGCCACCATAATATTTGCCAACCGTTCTGTTTTCTCGATAAGGAATGACCTCCTGGACGGTAACGTCCATACCTACATCATCCACTAACAGATCAAATTAAGAATTATATTGAACTTTAGACGTCACATACCTACAAGTTGTGATAAAATCATCAATTGAGCCTTGTGTATGTAAACTAAATCACTCTCAAGTGACAATGACCCTCACGAAAAACTAAAAAATAAAAACTAAAAGTTACAAAGCACATGAACTCATTAGAGAATAGGATCTGCATGATATCTCGGTAAACAAATTAAAAGTACTTTGTAAAGTCTTATCAATATATTAACCCACGCAAACTAAGAACGTAATAACAGTGAAAGTAAAAGAATGGAATTACTGAACTTACTTCTCCCTTAAATGGCTAATGTTTATGTAATCAGACAGAATCAGTATTTGTTGTAACTGAACCTCATTCAGAGACATGACCTAAAAATAAATAGAATAAGCACCCCCCCAATGAAAAGGTGAAAAATACAAGCATATAAAAGCATAGTTGTATGTATATATATATAAGAGGCAGATATCTTCAGAATAGCCGAACCAACCAAGCCAGTTATCTCTGCTTTGATGGAATATTGCGCCAAATTGCTATCCAGCTTTCCTGCCCTGTTAACCTACATGAGAAAACAAATATAGTCAGTAACTATAAAGGTCCTATGAAAACGTACTGACTCAATTTGTTTTTAGGTAAAGTTGCAAAAGAAATTGTCTTAGAAAATATTAAAAAAAATTTTATGTTTGTTTGCCTCTAGATGGTGAAAAGGAAGGGTTTCCTTTTTCCCTTTCAGATGTAGTATAAGCTGATTTCCACTCCATCCCTCTCCCAGACACAAAATCCAGAACATACCTTGAACTAGTTATTTTTCCACTCACTAGACGCAGCAATATTCAAGGGAATAACCAAACACTCAGGGAATGAACTCAATAATGAAAATTAACTTTGGGACAAAAATAAAAAAGAAAATAATATCTAGAAAGCTCATAATTCTATATCTTCTTCCAACAGGAGTATAAAAGAGCAAGTCCGTGAATATGAAAGATGACTCAGTGACTCAATGATTAAGGAAAATACTTTCACTGCCCAAATACCATAGACAATGGATGACCTCCATTGCACCATCTTTTATTTTTTTGGGTAAGGTTACAGGTTTGAGTTCCAAATACAGTCACTGCATACACACTGTAAAGTAGCTAAGATCCAATATTTCTACCCGAACAACCAGCTACAATAAGGAAATAATGACCATTTTTTATTTGTTTAGATTACTCAACACATCTATGAGTTGTCATTTTGACAAATGACAAACTTGATGATGCATATGGAGAGCGTAGTGTATCTAGCAGTCATACAGACACAAAGGCATTATGATTACCATTAAGCTAAAGGGGCCAACACAATCATTAAATGCATAATAAAAACTCTTTCGACTAAGACCAATTTAATTGATTTCTCATGGTGCAATCTATTCTAAAAATAAGCAAATACAAGTTGGTAACACTGATTACAGGCATAAACAGACGTATGAAAAATTATACAAATATTTAGATCCCCACATTATACAACTACGATGAAAAATAAAAGAGATGAATTACATGTAATAAACTTGTCATACCACAAGTGATAATGTTACATCAAATGGCTGTAATAAATGGTCAACTTTATTCCCTTCAGATCCTTCATGATGCCAGAATATGGTATCTGCAGTGTCTTCTAAAAAAATTGAGTCCATAGCTCCTTCAGAAGTGATACAATAAATTTCCAAACGTTCAACATCCACCATTTTGTTTACTTCACCCCCTACCAGCTTCCCACCTGATGATCTAACACAAAAGAAAATCATAAAACTCAAACAGAGATAAAAAAAATATGGCCAGATACTGTTTTGGAAGAATTAAGAAATAGAGGAGGGGGAAAAGCTCAAATATCAACTACTGGGTTAGTTTCAAGGAAAAAGAAGAAAAGAGAGGAAGAAAAAAAAAGGGAAATGATTACATATATGTATCTAACACAGTCACTCAGTGAAAATTTTTTCTTCACTTGACGTCAGACATGTAAAAGAGAGCCACATTTCTAAACTAGGAGCTGTTCAAAGAAACAGAATAAGAAAGCAACAAGAAGCACGTTACAGAGTAACATAGCAACAATTTACCCAACCAGATTTTGTTTTATTGTCAAGCTGGAAAACTTCAGACCAAACAGAACCTGCATCTGGAAAAACATGCGAGTAAAATTACTATTTGTCTTGCAGTTCAAGTAGCTAACATGCAACATACTTAAAAAAACAAAACAAAACGAAAAACAGTGTGAGATCAATCTGAAATAATTAAGGATATTAATCTTTGAGGACGTGAATGTAGCAAGCAAATGAATATAAAAAAAAGGAGTAAAAATAAAAAAATTATAAAGGCTATATGGCCTGTGTAACCGCAATAGAATCGCCATTAGATACAAAATGAAAAAATATATATATAAAATGATCAACTTTTCACAGTGTTATTCCTAATGAGAATAAAAGAAAGTTCAACAGCAATTTCAAGTTTAGCCAATGCTACTTTCGATGGAGGCAGTGGAACTGAATCCAAGCATACAGCATAAGGCATGAAAAGTTATGATTCAAACACATTGCAAAACTTCATGCATGTTATCCTACAAGGGTAGAAAAGTTATAAAGGCTATATGGCCTGTGTAACCACAATAGAATCGCCATTAGATACAAAATGAAAAAATATATATATAAAATGATCAACTTTTCACCGTGTTATTCCTAATGAGAATAAAAGAAAGTTCAACAGCAATTTCAAGGTTAGCCACTGCTACTTTCGACAGAGGCAGTGGAACTGAATCCAAGCATACAGCATAAGGCATGAAAAGCTAGGATTCAAACACATTGCAAAACTTCATGCATGTTATCCAAAAAGGGTAGAAAAATACAGCAACAAGAAAGTTTCAATATTGACAAGTTATTATTTGATGCAACAGGCGAAAGTTTTTATAATGATAAACCCATGTTACCTTGCCATGCTTTCATTCTTGTTAATATTAAAACTTGTAAGCTTTTTCGCACTAAAAATATATAAACTGTTAAATCATAAAAAAGCTTGAAATTCAGTAAACTTGAGTTGCTATTGAGTTTTAAATAATAAAATTAACATGATTCTACAATTTTGGTTCCTTGAAAGTTTGTGAGATGCAGCATCACCTTCCTATGCTTGTCACAATTGTTGCTCATTCAAATTGGCATCACTTCTTTTCTACCTCTTCTTTCAAGTCTTCAACTGTCATATCATTTACTTAGTTGCCAATAGCTATTAACTTAAATATATTACTATTACTTGTAAGCTGCAATAGAGATCTTATGTGCATGTAAATGTCTAAATTATAGCTCCTGTTGTTATCTTTATGATGAACATGAACTGACATAATGCTATTGTTTCAAATGAAAAGACATTGCAACACCTATTTACTGCTTGTTTTGTTCTGCTTTTGTTGCTCTCAGTTTAATTGGGTGTGTTAGAATATACCATAAACTAACATTCAACCATTAAATCAATATTTTAGACTAAATAATATCAAGTGAATAAAAAATAAATCAATGAAGGTTGTCAGCCAAATATATCAAAGGTGATCTTTTCTTGAGCCCTGGCCTAGAAAAAGGAGCATGCCTTGGCATTAAGGTGCATCTAATTTAAATTAATCCACCTAACCAGTTAGAGGTGCCAGGCCTATCGCCTGTTGAGCCTGGAGCGTGAGTCACACCTTCAACACTTATACTACTCTAGCACCCAAAAATAGAAATAAACTGAACTTAGAAATAAGAACACAAGACACCTAGCTTCATCACAGTCTAGAAATCTGAAAATTACAAAACAACCTTAAGTCTTCAAATACAAAAGATTGAACCAACAAATAATTTACAGAAATACATATTTGAAGAACCAGAAAGTACTTGATGTCGCCCAAATAAACCTTACATGAGACTTAGGCCCTAATTATAATTTCTAGGTTCTTTAAAATTGATTTTTCTTTGACCATATCACTGCCTCCCTCTACAAAAGGTGCTAATACATTTGGTCCCGGATAGAATAATTTGGCCTAAAAAACTTCTAAAAATTTGGTTGTCCTAATATTCAAGCTACAACAAGTATAGTTAAAAAGCTTATAACTTTCAAAATTTGTTGCCAACCTATTAAAATATTGGTGAGTTCAATCATTTTACTCTGAGCAAAATCAACAATTGAAGGATAGTATGTCTGTATGCTGAATTCTGTATCTTAGTCCAACCTCTCAGTAAAAGATCTAAACAAACCTCCTCCAAATGGAGACTCATACAAAAACAAATGATTTTCCGAACCAGAAACCAGATGCAAATTTCATACAGTCTACTCTTCACCTTTCATCCACTTCATTATTCCACCAATTATCTTTTGCCAATCTACGAAATCTTGGCACTGCAATGTTGATCTTTAATCCCCTAGTGCTTATGGAAAATATTTAATTTTCCGCGCATAAACCATTAACAAATATTAAAGATGGCAAGTTTAAACAACTGTTTGCAATGTAAAAGCAGTTGCAGAAGCAACAACTATAAGCAATAAATAGTGGCAATATAATATTCACAACACAAGCTGCAGAGGAAAATCTAAACATATAGCATAGTGATAAGCTTACTGAGTCAAGCTGCGTTTCTCTGTATTGGACGTGGAAATTTCTAATTGACAATTGTATGCTGTCAAGTACCTAGAATTAAGACAAGGAGATTAGTGGCAACAATAAAAACAACTATATTCACAACAAGTCCATTTCCAAAGATGTGGACTTTAATTTCAAAGCAAATAAGTTTCTTTTTTTTAAAAAAAAAAAAAGACACCTTAAAAAATCCATTACTATTTCTGCAAGCATAAAAAGGAACACAACAGGAGAAAAAAATAATAACAATAACATATGTCAGCCAATGAACCACAATAATATATAATGTCACCTTTGCAGTAACATATGAGATAAATGATTTCCCAGCTTGATTATCTGCAAGGCGCAAATAGCAAAAATCAACAATTTCTGCATTGGAAACAGCTTATCAAGTCAAACATAAAATACCACCTCAACCAAATTACGATACTATTAATTACTTTCTCCGTCCCAAAAAAGTTGTCCACTACTCCTTTTTTAGATGTCTCAAGATATATGTCCACCTTCATTAATTATAATCAAATTTCCTAATTTATCCTCATTTATTATTAAACTAGTAAAGTACATTTAGAGAGGCGTATTCAATTAATACTTTTATAGACTAATTACAAAATTGATAGATTTTTATTGTTTTTTTATTAGTTTATAAGAGTATGAATGATTTTCAAAGACTTTTTTTCCAAAGTCTACGAAAGTCTTGAGGGAATGTGAAAGAAAAATTTTTAGTGTTCTACTTATACTACTATCTAAAAGTCATCCAAAGTATATAAAAGTCTATTATTTTTTAAAATCAATGACTTTTTGAATAATAGTTAACTTTTATGAACTTTATAAAAGTTTATAGACTTTCTTAAAGTTTTTAAAAGTTTTTATTGAATATCTCTGATTTCTATAAACCTTTTAAAAGTCTTTAAAAATTGTTATTGAATATAACTTTTAAGTCTTTAAAAATCATTATTGAATACCTCTAACTTTTAAAGTCCATAAAAATCTTCAATTCTCCTAACTCAATACACCCATGTTAGTTTCTCATTAAAAATAATTAAGAGTATAAATAAAAAAATGTATTATAAATTGTGAGTTGGCAAAACATTAAATATATTTTCCTAAACAATGTGAAAAATGATAGGTGACATCTTTTTGAGACAAAGGTAATATAATACTACAGCAAAAATATGTAGCCAAACATTTGCTGTGTTCAAAAAATAGTTAGAAGAAATCATTAACCATCTTAAGAATGATGCTTGTGAATTGAGAAATGACATCAATCTTAGGGAAAAGCCAATGAACAAGCATGCTCTGCATAATCAGGGAAATAAATGCTCTGTCCAATGTGATGTTATGGAGCCAGATCAATGACATTCTCACAGTCTGTAAATAGTTAGTTTCACATTGTTTATTGATCTGAGAAAAATCTATATTCGTGAGACATCTCATACAACCACATGGATTATTAAAACGAAAGCATCTATTTGATACATCCAGATAGCTCAATAAGTAGAACTCATACATCAAACCAGATGGATTAATAGCACTTAAAGTGAAATTCCAATAGCTTACCGCATACACGTCTTGATAGTTTTGCAAGCTCTGCAGCTGCAAGCTTAGCCTTTTTGCCAGCTAATTCTCTTTTTTCAACTTCCTCCATACCCCACTACCACACACATAAAACAATTGATAAGTAAATGCACATAACCAGAAAAAGAAGATGCTTCTAATCCTTCTCCATCTTTTACTTTTCTGACAGTGAGTAAGGCTTACCCCAAAACTAAAAATAATATCGGCAACACCCAAATTAAAAATATCTGGAACTTGAAAGTACCTCATGGTCATCCCGCCGAGAAGCCCGAATGAACACATCTTCTAAAACAATAATGATGGGGTGGTCCCAACCAAGCTTTTTCCATGAAATTTTAATGCTCAACCTCCCAATCCTACCTATTAAAAGTAATTAAAAAAAAAAAAACAAATTTAGGGGTTTCCAAAAGGAGAGGGGAAACAAGAATTTCAATGAGAACAAACCATGAGAAACAAACACACGTATTCATACCCTGCTTTAATGCAAATGGCAATTGGAGGTAATCAAAGGCTTCAGGAATAAGATCCACATTCTCCAACAATACTTCTTCTGTGCAACTCAGATTATTCATATCAATAACTAAAACTGAGCATTAGAAAACTACAATAGAAACAACAATCCAACAGATAAAATCCTATTTCCTTTTTCTCTTTTCGACTTCAACACGTCGAAATTTGCATATAAACTAAAAAACGGAAATTACCGTTCCAAAGACTGAGCTTGAGTTGGTCCTTCTGGATATTTTTGACATAACGGCCGAGATAGCCTACCAGAACCCGATGAACCAGCCCTTCAAACATTCTTATCTTCTCCTCCTCCTTTTTAATGGAGTAATATAACCGCAAAAACCATAGGAAACACCTAGGGCTCCGCCGATGGAACTGTTGGGTGCAGACGTTGTACGGGTGTGGTTTTCGCAAATTGGCAATGTGTTGGCATTTTTCTCTTGCCAAAATTTCTGAATTGCCTTTTTTTTATTTTTTTTTTATTATTATTATTATTATTTACTATTTATAATTTAGCTTTTTTTATTTAGATCGGAAACTTAATTGTCAAATATTATCTATAGTATATATTATTAATCATAAGAAACTCACTATAATATATGTTATTAATTTTAAAAAATATATAAAAGTATCATGTAATTAATATTTTTATTTAAAAATTAAGATTTTAATTTATGCTAATATGTATTATTTATTATTAATCGAATAAGGAATAAGTCGGATGCTAATGTGAGAGGATGGCATGATTTTTATAAATTATATTTCTATAAAAAATATACGCAATACTTTAAAATAGTGAATTTTGATCTGTAACTTTAATTTTTTAAAATTAATTAAAAATAAAAATAACTGTTAAAACTATGCACAAAAAAAGTACTTTGACAATCAATTTTAATATTATTAAAAAGTTAATCCTTTTATTTTTTTAATTAGAAATATCAACATCTTGATATAATATTATTGATTAATTTTAATGTGAATTTTATTAATCATCTTGTTTACAAAAATAGTTTGATAATAATGATGAGTTATAATGTTGTATTATTTATTTTTTAGATTATTGGATGTGAATTGATTAATTATTTTGATTTATAACTTTTTATCTTGTTAAGGGAGTGAAATATGTGTTTAATATGCATATAAAAATATAATTTAAAGCCTATATCATAAAGTCAATATGTTAATATCGTAAGTATACTAATCGATTTATCACTTATCTAATTAATAATGCATAACACATAATACTATACTGACAAAAAATTAAAACTTTAAGACTTAATTTAAAAAAAAATTCCATTATATGTACATTTCCATATTTTATTTTTTTTAAAAAATATACAATATATCAATTGATATGTCAAAATGGGTTCTATTAGTTAATGTGGTACGTTACGTCATTATATCATATCAGTATTTTAAACGACGTGTTATAATTTTATTATTTATATTATTCACAGCATTATCATCTTGATACAAATTAAATTTCAAGAGATGGATAAAAGAAATACTAACTCACATAGTGTTTTTTTATTTTTTTATTATTTATTAATCAATGATGAAATTCACGAATAAATTTCAACATCCACCTTTCACTTATATAGAAATTTCATATCATTTCTTAAAATTATACTTATTATCTAAAAATTTTATTTTATTAAATTGTTAATAAAACATACTGCATCATGACAGAAATGAGTATGGCTTTAAGATAGATCATGAATCATAATACAGTTTTAAGAGAAAACAAATTTTGTCTTACTACTAATAAGTTGACAGTTAATTTGTCCTTGATGAATTTTTTAGCTTAAAATTTGCTTATTCGTAAATGATGGGATACACGCCTCCTTGTCTACTTATTTTTTAATTTATTTACTATACAATATTCGGCATATTTTTTAAATTTTAAATCGCAAAAATTTAAAAAGGTTGTATGTGTTATTTTAGCTGAAAAGATTACTAGAAGGTTTTAGATTTTAAAAAATCGATTTTTTAAAATATTCTTATACACATGTTTAAATGAGTCTCATTCATTAAAAAGATTAAAAAATATATATGGATAGTTTTAATTTCAAAATTTTTAACCTTTGAGATCATAACACCATTCACACACACACATGCGTGTGTGTGTGTGTGTGTATATATATATATATATATATATATATTTACTAAATTGACACACAATTTTTTTAACTTGATAAATTTAAAAAAAATAAAATTTCAGGTTAATAAATTTTGAAACTAATCTACATTTCTCTTGTCTATATCAAAATTAAAACCCATCATCTAGACAACATAGTCATTACCATCTCATTTTTCTTATTATTTCATACTTAATCCTTTATTGGGTTGAAGATATTGGGTTGAAGAGAAACGATGAGAAAATAAAAAAAAGGAAAAAAATAAAATTATTTCTTTTGTTTGGTTTACAAATAAGAGAAAAAAAAGAACTTAACATAAATTATATCAACAACTATTTTTCTCAATTTTAGAGAGAAATGAAGAGTTAAAAGCCGTGAAACATATTAAATTGCTAAAATATTTTATTTTGTCTCCATATATTATGTTTTTTAAATAGTTACAAAAGTAAATTTGTATTTCATGAATTTGAATTTATCTCCTCTATAAATAAGAGAACTAAACAATATAATATAAATTAAATTTCCTTTTTTTACTTTTTCTTGTTTAATTTATCTCAATTTCTCTTATACAATCGGTGCATCAAACATAAAGTAAAACAACAAAATTAAATTCAAATATAATCTCAAGTATAAAAACAACAAAATAAATTCAAACTCAATTCAATCACTTTATGATGTTGCTATCTTTATTGCATAAACTTTTTACCATTTTTTTTCAAAAATAAAACAAGGTAATTAAATAAAATTCACAACAAAATCAATCAGTAGCTGCCACCACCTTCCCTCCTATGTCCATCATTAACCTCCATATTTATTTTTACTATTTCCAAACTCATGGCCTCCATTACCATGCAAAGCCTATTTGAAATTAGGAATATATGGCTTCTATTTGAGGTTAAAGACTTAGCTAAATCTCTGTACTATGTGACAGTTCATCAAAATGCTCCCTCTTATCACCGCCAATTGACTATAATTGAAGAAAAATAAAAATTTTACTACAAAAGTTAATAGACTAGGAATTACCACTGACAAAATTTTCAATATTAAGAGTTGTTAACAGAGAGAGATGAGAGTTGATTGAGAGACAAATCTTACCTTTATTTTTCTCCTCGTTTTTTTTTTTATATAAGATTGTGAATTGAATAAATGATAATCACTTCTTAAACTAAAAATTACCATATATTTCTTAAGCAATTTACATACACAGTTTATTGTAGTTGATTAGACCACAATTTTATGGGGTGGATTGAGAGCCAAGAATAATTTCTCATCACTAGTACGGAAAAATCGAACCATCAAAAAAAAAAAAATCACCATTATTCTTTCTTTTTCATTTTTCACTAACTCGCAAAAATAGTCTAAGAGTAAATTAGTATCAAGTAGAAGCATAAAAAAATTATAACCTTTGTTTGGTTATATGACCAAAAAAATATAGCCCTTCTTTTTCATTGTTTTGTTTGGTGGTTGGGATAGAATTATATTATTTAACAAACAACAAAATAAAAATTGTTGGAGTTCTATCTTTTGTCATTTGATGTCAAGAACAGGAAAATGAAATCCCATATGCTTGGTTAGTTCTTGTGTCACCTTCCTTCTTATTCTAGTTTCAAGGCACAGAACTACGGTGATTTGGTGTCAAAATGAATACTAGAAAACAAAGACCATTAGAGGAGACATTTTCTTTTATATACCTTACATTTTATATACAATGATCTTGAATTCCTCTTCTTTGTGTTTCCTTCTCCACATTTGTCACTTTCTTGGGAGGAAGCTCAAAACAATCATAAGAATTTTCTTCCAAGCTAGTAGTTGGATACAATTGATGATCCTCCCTTTGAATGTAGTTCATCTTCTTGACAAAGACTTCAGACCCTGTTTGAAAGGTAATGGCCATCTAAAACTAGAATGTTACCACATTATTAAGCATAATATTACTTTATGCTTGAACCAACTATCGATTATTATAATAGTAAGATAAGAAAATGGAGTCAAGAGCAATGCTGACATCCTAGGAAATAATAGTAGAGATCATGTAGGTTTCACTAATGACTGAACTGTGACAGATTTTAACGCGGAAATTAAAGAGAATCAACAGAGTATATTCCAAAGACAATTGAGACAATGAACTCGCAATGTTGGAACTTGGAAGAAAACAACAATAAGATAACAGATCAGGGAGCCAAGCTAATTATTGGTCAACAAGGCTTAATGATTCAAGAAATCCAAATGTTTAGTTTGAATTTACATTTGTATTTTAATTTAGCCAATTATACTTATGCCGGCGATTATAATTAAAACTAAAGAAAATGTATTTTAAGCTTAAATTCCATCCAATTTTATCAAAAAAAATAATTTATGAATCATCACTATCAAAAAAATATTTAACACTCATATATATATATAAACCCACACTTTTTTGTCTTTTTTTTTTTTTATAATAGTCAAAAGCTGTTATTGATTTTTTGTTATAATAGTTATTTTTTTTAATTCTTTCATTTAATCTTGTTTACTAAATTTTATATTTCTTGAGATTTGATGATTTTTCATTGGATACATTTGATATGGGATTTTGTTACCTCTCTCTATGGTGAAATTTTTAGTTTTCGTTTTTAAATCTATCATTATTGATAAAATTTAAAATTTTTTTACTATGTGTATATATCTATTTTAAAAATTTTTGTTTGTGTTATTATTTTAATTAATAATTGGAAGATAATTTAAAGTGTATAAATTTTAACATCAATAACTGATTTATTTTTGAAAACTATCAAAACAGACTTGGAAAAAAAAATTATATGTTAAATCATAACTAAAAACTGTTGCTAAATGGAGTATGAATATCGCTTATTGATCTAAGTTTATAATTTCATAGTTTGATTTGATATCTTCAAATTATACGTCTTTTATCTATTTTTTAAATATAAAATTTTGTTTATGAATATTTTATATCATAATATATTTAATTAATTAAATTGTTTTATTTTTTCATATATTAACAATAACAACTTAAATTTCACCAAAATATTATCAAATAACCTATAAGTTAATGAGAAAGTGAGAGCAAATTGATAAATTAAGGCTCCTTTTGTTTTACGAAAAATATTTTTTGAACAAATATTTTTTGCATTTTCTTTTGTCCGGTACATCTAAAAAATTTGGTTAACAAAAAATATTTTCTTAATCAAAAGAAAAATTAAAATCATTTTTTATGAAAATGACTTTTTATTTTGAAAAAAATAAGTCATTTTTTGAATAAATTCATATAAATAAAAAAATTAAAATTATATAAATACATATATTTATTATCATTAACCATCTTTAGCCATCAATATTTATCACCAGTCATATAAGCCAACAATGATCATCAGTGATAAATGAGACTTGCAAAAATATTTCATTTTTAATGTATTATTCTTATATTAAATAATAAATAATGTGAATATAAAATGTTTATGATTTAAATTTTATTATAATTTTACAAATCAAATGAAAATTAATATTTTTATAGTGTGTTTAAAACGTCAAAAAATATGTTACTTGTAAAATATTTTTTTGTACAAATTATTTTCTATAAAATAAAACTGAGCCTAAGTCAAATAACAAAATGGTTATTTGATTCCCTGCTTTTGATTTAAATTTAAATTTTTACAGTTTTGATTTTTTTAATTTATATATTAAAAATTGATAATTAGTCGAATACATCGTACACACACACACACACACACACATATA